>JAWWEM010000010.1:8594950-8620128 GCA_035582935.1 Ormyrus thymus
AAGAAGCATAAACGAAACATTTATTTATAATACTGCTTTGGTAAAATTTTAAAGAAAACGTAAATTTCTTGCCTCTTCTCTATCTCTCTCGCTCACAACTAGAATACCAAGCAAGTTTCTGGGTATTTCTGAGGTAAGAAAAATACCTATCGTAACAATCGTGTAAGTACCGACAAATAAGTTTAAATTTAGTCAAACTAGTTTAAAAGTCCGGCGACCACGAAAAAAAGCGTTACATCAAAGTTAGTTAATTAGGAACTAAAAATACCTATTTTATAGGTAAAATTTTTTAAAATACCTTATAACTAGGTATTTTAATGTTTTTCATCTCTATCAGGGTATCATCATTGTCTCTTATTTCCTGTAATATTGACTGCAGCTGCAGAAATGTTGACTTAGCAAACATCTCAAATCACATTCGAATATCCCAATCACATTCTTGCCCAACCAAAATATTAGATATTTTCCAATCGCCTAAAATATCAGAAATATTCTTACTTGATCAATATTTGCAAAGCCTGAAAAATACCGTTTTTTTCATTTAGTACTGCAAACGGTATTTTATTATTATTATTTTTTTTTAATTTTCAATTAATATTCATTGTTACGCGAAAAATACTGAATATCGACGTTCGATAATAGCTAAAGCAAATAACTCAGTAAAAACATTCGAATTTGATATCAGAAATACTTGAATTTTTAACTGACTTTT
Source organism: Ormyrus thymus (assembly GCA_035582935.1). Lineage (NCBI taxonomy): Eukaryota > Metazoa > Arthropoda > Insecta > Hymenoptera > Ormyridae > Ormyrus > Ormyrus thymus. Next base: position 8,595,663 of record JAWWEM010000010.1, read on the forward strand.
CAATTGTTCAAAATCTTCATTGCAAAATAACTGCAGGTCATTAATTAAACATTGCTCATTACAAACACAAATGTCTCGATTGAAAGAGCGAAAAAGCGGACGAGCGTCGGTATTCGATTGTTCCATTTTTGTAATGAAAATATTCGTGGCCTCTTTGGCTTTGGAAAACTAATTGGGTTGCTTGTAGGTTAACGTCTTCCCAAGCTGTGGGCCCGAGTTCATCACAAGTTGCTCGAACGACGTAAGCAGTTCTGAAAGTCCGGGAGGATGACCCGCGCCATCGCGGCGCCATTAAAAAGTTTGATCGTATTACTCCGGACAAGCGTCGCCCTCTACTTCATATCTAATACATTTGCATGGGATTATTTTCTTTCGCGCGACGGAAAGACAGAAAGCCTCTCCTCGAGATGCATTTCTAACTTCTTTCCGGCCGGAGCGGCTTTCAATTTCCATTTCTTTCCTTAAGTTTCTTTTCCTCCGCTTCTCGAGAGGGGAGAGGAAGGTCGTAGACGAGCGAATCGCCATTAAAAAGTTTCCTTAAATTATCGGCCAACTTACAATGTTAACAAGAGCGCGAAGGAAACTTTCGCTCCGCGCACCGGAGGAGTATCGATTGAGCATTGCGTTTTTGCTGTTTGCCGTCCTACTATCCGGAGTCCCCCCGTCAATTTTAACATACTTAATGGAAGTTGCTTAATGAGCGACAAAGAATTGCAATTAAATTCTAATTAACAATCGATGAACTTTCTTGCATGGAATTGTTTGGAAAAAGTTGCAATTAGCTTTTTTAAGCACTTTATTGCGACGACAAATTGAAGAACTTTCCATTTATCGAGGAATCGCTGGCGCTACTACTTTTTGCGGAAATTCCTTTTTTTTAGATCCTCTTGCGAATCGCGTAATATTTCACTTTACATCTGGTAAACGAGTCGCATTTGTATTCTTTACCTGCATCTGTCGCCTTTTGTAAATTTATTCTCGTTACGAAGCAACATTTTGCTCCCTCCTAGAGGCGCTTTCTTTATTTAAGGAAGAAGGTCAAATTGAAAAATAAAACATTCAATCTATCTTGGCGAAAAAACATTGATAAACGCGAGAGCGACCGTAGAACCTACTCGAGTAAATATTTGTAAAGCGGGCCGAAAGGCAAGCTCGTAATAAAAGAAGCGAGCGCAAGTCAGCGAATACTTCGAGCCAACAAGCGCCTTTACTATCCTCTCCATCTCTCGTCGGCATTCCTCGGGATCCTTGTATTTTAGCAATTCGATTTCGCTCCCATCGGCTTTCCCTCTTCCCCCCTCCCCCCGCCCTCGCTCACGCAGCTTTCGCAACCGAAATTTATATTCAAATCTCTGTCTCGTAATGTCCCTTTCGCGATTCACTTTGAGGGTCCGTAAATGTATGCGCCGCCTATTTCGATGCCTGGCCCAGGCGGAGGAGTCGAGAAAAATGTATATAAAGAGAGGTTATTACGCGGGGAGAGTTTGGAAATGGAATGTTCCAATTTCGCGGCGCTTTCGAGGAGTTTTTTAATAAGTGAAAACGCGCGAAATGGCGACTTATGCCGAGAGGAGCTTCTCGACAGATGGATTTTCGGCGCGCATTTACGAGCTTTCCCTCTCCCCCTCTCTGTTTCCTTTTATTAAAGTCGTATCTCGTAAATTTATTTTATGCAATAAATTTTACGCGGCTATTTTATTTTACAACGTACGGGCCTTTTGTACTGATTAAGCTGACGTCTCCTCACAAGGTCATTTCGAAAATAAAGGAGGGTAAAAATTTTAAGGGCACATGAAACTAGCTCGTGAGTTTTACATGTCGATCTGCACCGTTCAAGTAAATGAAAAATTTCTTATGTAATCATTTAATTATTCCTATAACAATATTGCTATACTATAAAGTAAGATCATTGAGCTTGAATGAAAATTTAACTCAACAAGAGATTCTAGAAATTGGTCAGCCGCATATCCCCTTAAATCCATCTTCTACATCAGAAGCAACCACTTCCTCCTCTCCGTCCACAACTCTTGGCGCCCGAAACTTCACGAGTATCCTCATCCTCCCTACACAACTTCTGCAGTTACACAAAATCATCATCCCGCCGAAGAAGCAGCCTAAAAGCAGCGGATCATCGAGATCGCCTCGGTAACAAGCAAAACAACCCGATCGAACGGCCCAGCCGACCATTATCAGGGCTCGCTCGCGGCAATTACCGTAAGTCTCTTTATCTACCCGCTCGCATTCGAAGGTCCGCGCCGGGCAAATCCTTGCCGCGGAGATGTCGGCGCGCGGCGGCTAATCTTCCCTGCTCCCGGGTCGTTCGGAGGGAGAAGAATCGGCCTCGTGGCTCGAAATTTATGCCGCCTTTGTCCTCGGGCGCGCACCGAGCGGAGGGACACGCGCCGGGTCAGCCCCGGATCATCCGTTAACGCGCCGGTCGACAGCTTTTTCTCGCTCTCGACCTTGCTGACTCGGAGCTTTTTTGCTTGCTGCAGCACGTTTCGCTGCAAATATGCTTCTTCTTTGCAGATGTGGGGGCTGCTTTCTGGAACTGCGAGATAATGCATTGTTTTGATGCGGAGAAAAAGGCTCCTTTGTTCTGAATAGGAGCTTTCGAATGATAAAAGCAATTTGTTAAAGTTGAAAAATAATAATAACGAGGTTTAATATTTCGGAAATTATTAGGCGCGAGTGTTTTTAATTCCATGCAAAAATTACGGAAAACTAATATACAGCGGCTGCGTCGTTAGTCCTTAAAACTAATGCAAATACATGTAAATATGCTTTATTGTTACCCAAGTTATAATATAAACATAGAGTCTGGGGCGCATTATCCCTCTATAGAGAATAAATCTGTAGTAAGATAAGAAAAACATTTTTCCTACCAATTCTGATTCCCCCCAGCTTTTGCAAATTTCCATTACGTTTCTAATTCCGAACTTCTCTCGGGAAGTCTACTGCGACATCCATATAAATATTTTTTCACGTTATCTGTACCTATATTCTCCTCAAGATTCTTCACAAAATAGTACTTCAAATCCAGACTCTTATTCTTATTTTCGATAAAAAGCACAACAGAACGAAAGCTTCCGAAATCCTTGACATCCGACGATCCTCAATAAAAAAACGTAATCTAAAATAACTCAAAGCTCCTTCTTCCTTTGCCCGGCGCCGAACTTTCTCGAAGATCGAAAACAAATTAATTTATACCCTCCTTGGCGAGTCCCATTGTCCGCACTTTATCAAAGACCCTCTCTCGGCGCGTTTTTCCCTCGCAAGACTTACTCTCCGACCCTCATCCGTACCTCATCTACCCGGCAATGCACTCCGGGATGAAAAGTTCGCCAGGGAGGAACGCACGAGGATCCCCCGTAAAGAGATTACCGCTCGGAAAAACTAGCAATCCGCATTGGCCGTGATTCGCTTGCCCCTTTCCGAAGGCTCTCGCTTGGCCACCTACGTGAGACCAGGGGGCACTGCGCGATCGATCTAATTTGTCGCGGCAAAAGTTTTACGACGCAGATAGAGATCGGACGTGACGACGCTTGCGATTTTTACGAGGGGGGCGCAGCTCGCCCGACAAAACAGCACCTAAACGCATTGCTCGGCGAATAAATGCTCGGGAGCTTAAAAAAATCATTCCTCGCGGCGCTTTTACGAGGAGCTTCGTTTATTTTGTAATTGGAGCGCGCGGCGGAGCCGAGCTTTAGTGGTGCGCGCTGCTGCTGGAAAATTTATGCGCGCGCTTAGTTTCTTCGATTCGGGCCGCTTTACCCTTTTGCCTCTTCCCCCGTTTTTTTCTAATTGTAAACCCGGCCGCTATTGATTTTTCAAGCGCTACTCGTAGCGCGAATTTTATTAAAGAAATTGCCGAATATTTTGATGTTCGCAAAATGCGATTAATCTGAACACTGGGTTATTTTAAAAGAAAAATAATAATAATTCGTTGGAAAATTTGGCGTAATCAACAATTTTTTTGCGTCGGTTAACAACGTTGCAAACTTAAGTTTCATCGAAAAATACATCAGGCTTCTTGGCGATAGACATCGTGAACATCGTAAAAACCCGGAAAATGCAGTATTCCCAGGTGACATATTACAGATGTGAAGGAAGAGTACGTAGGCAAGTACAATATTTCTTATGTTGACAAAAGCGTCAGACAATAATGTCGGAAATTGAGAAATGGGAATCTCGACAATCAATGAAATATCACTGTGACCTCGTTATCATTGGATAATCGCGGCGTATATAACACGCGGCAATTATCCTTTGACGAATTGTTAACGCAGAATGTTTAAGCTTTGCATTTGTAGCAACATTAATTGCTAGATATGTTGACAAAATTTATGGCACTTTTAAAAAGCAAAATTAATCGTGATTAACATTAAGTTACAAACAGTTAGTATTCAAATATGAGCATTAAATTAATTAATATTTTGATACCTACTTTGATCAGTAATTCAACGAGAATTTAAGTTAAAATAACAGGGCTGTGAGCAATACTTGTTATTCGACGTTTATAAATGAAAAACTCCTAGAAGCGAAGCACTGTTCCATTATACCTCACCTACATCGAACGACACACTATAAACAAGCGGCAGAGGGGGAAGGAGGCAGGCAGCGCAACAATTACACTTTTCGTCGGCGATATCGCGAGCGCGAATATGGGCGATACGTCAGAGTGGCGCCGATCGATATTTAATCACAGGTCGCCTTTATTATTTTCCAAATTAACGTTAGGTACGAGTGCATGACCTGAACTGCAACGGAATCGGGGAGGGGGCAAAGCAACAAGCAATTAAAAGATGCTCCGATGGCGGCGCTGACGGCCTTTAATCAAACCGGCCGTCCCCATTGATTTCGCATCTCGCGCCCGTTATAAAACGCATCTCGTCGTTCCGCAATGAATTTTCCAAGTTGCAAACTATGATTTCTCGTTTTTACGTGCGCGCTTCTGCTCGCCGCTTTCGTTCGATGGGAATCTAGCTTTTGAGCGCGCAAACTATTGCGGCTGAGTGATTCTCGCGTCATTTTTTATGGGCTTCCGATATTTTCGCCGAGCAATAGATGAGCGTGAACTCCGGGTACGGTGATGTACGTTTATTGCCGTACTATGCCGCGTTGATGTTTTATTATTATCGATAGATCATTAAATCGTGAAGCTACGAAGCGCGGAGTGAACCTTTATCACGAATTAAAATCGTATATGTTAAAGATTGACGCGTCGCGAAATAGAAATAAGAATGACTGACTGCTATTCGGTCTATTTAATTTTTATACGCAACTAAAGGGTGTACTCTAATGGAAGCTATACTTTCTTCGAGATTTTTTATTCCTGTTTCCAAGTCAGCAGGTATTCACGCAATTCCATTACACTCCGAAATAATCCGAAGAAGGCGAGCAAGTACATTCCCGCAATATCGCAGTAGCATCGCAGCGCCTCCCAGCCACTCGAGCCCCATCGTCCCGATCTCCGTCGGTCTAACAACCGTCCGCAACAGCCCCTCGTCATATCCAAAATAAAGGAGCTCTGGCCGAGGCTCTCTTGTCGAGCTACACCTCCTTCCCCTCCGGCCTCCTCCCGAACAAGTATCCCGCTAATTAATTGGCGAGGCGCAAGGCGGCTATTCAATTAAATCGCCCCTCGGGCCCCGAGCAACACTTGGAGCCGTCAAATATGAGGCTGCTGCGCACGAGAAGAGGGTGCCGCCGCGCATATAAGTGCCGGCTCGGTCAGTGATTACGAATGCGATAGTCCTGCGGTCGCCAAAGAGACGCGCCAGATGCCCGCCAATTTCCATCTGTGCACAGGGGCATGTAGGCCGCCGCGCGAATCGATCGGCCAGCCCATATGCGCGTAATTGCATGCGTAATTCGCCCAGACATTGCGATGCGACGCCGGCCGCGGCGAGCTTTGTCCGCGCCGGAACTGCGTTAACGTTCTTCGAGGAGCGATTTCGGGATTTGTAGCCTCGGCGATGAGAGACTGCCGATTAGCGCGATTGAGAGGGCCGCTTTCTGAAAGGCTGCTGTTTCTGATGGGTCTGGATTGATTTTGGTTCTGTTTCACGACGGTTCGGGGCTCCGTGACGCGGGAATTTTAAGGCGTGGCTTCCTGAATTTGGGCTTTATTACCTTAATACGGCATTTTAACGATTTCCAAATAAACATTGGATGCGTAAAGCTGACTATATTATGATGCTATTAAAATTTTACTGATATATATTATAAATCAAAATAATTTCGAATAAATAGCTCTGAAAGTCCTTGATTGGGTAAAATAAATAATAAAGTTTATTCTTTAATGCGTAATGAACAATGTCGTTGCCCTTTCTTAATAGATGCTAAACGATGAAAAAAAAGAAAGACATTAACAATGTCTGTTTTCATAAGTAAAAAGTGCATTTATAATGTACATATTTGATCATTATGGCAAATGCAGTTGACGGATTAATGAAAGTGGTTCCAGAGTACTTTTGCGGTAGTTTCGTTTGCTTCCCAATTAAAATAATTCAGAACTTCAGTTATTAAGTGCACCACTCAGTCTTAGCGCGTTGGAGACTATCTTTAAAATTTGACTCATCATCCTGAATTATGCATAAACGCTTTTTAAAATGACAGTAGCCTCGGTACATCTTTTAACGATGAATTATTCAAAGTCCCTAAAATACAAAGTCAATCCTTAAAATACATTCAACATTTCATTCGCTTACCTTCCGATATTTTAATACTAAAAGTACTAAAAAAAACTTGTTCGATTTGCCAACATTCTTAATTTCTTTAATCCTTGGAAATATTTGATAGCGTAACCAGCAATAACAGTATTTATTAATGCCAGAAAGATGTATGGGACTGTTTTCCCGATTGCTCCTCTAAAATAAAGCTTCTTTTCCACCCGGAATGCTCGAAATGAAGTCTCAATCAGCCAGACCATTGGCTCGAAGCGTAATAGCAAACCACTCGGCTAGCATAATGGCAGCCCATTACAAATTTCAATGACGAACAGTCCTCGCCGGGTAAACAACTCGAAAGCAGCGCAAAAAGGCGCGTATTTGCCCGGGGGCCAATTATCCGGCCGGGGAATTGAATCCGTCTTCGGGGCTCGGCGCGCCTAACGAACCGCCCTTCGAGATGTCAGCAGATCGAACGAGTTTTTCCGGCGAAATCTATTTTCTCCCCATCGGCGCGGCGAGTGTGGCTCGAGATAACGAGTCGAGGAGTCGCCGGAGGAACGAAAGACAATTGGGCTAACAAAGCGGAACGCCGTGGGCTGATCTTCGCCGTCTTGTTTCCAGAGCCGCCGCTACTCGCTCTGTGTGTAAAGCGTAATGCCGGATCGATCGTTCTGAGCTTTCGAGTGGCCGTGTAAGACCCTTGGTGATGTTATTTCAGGATTTAAGGCTTCGCCGGCTGTATGAATGATGGCGTGAAATTGTTTTAGAGTCCGTCAAGTTCTGCCCCCTCGTGTTTGCTGCTGCAGGAATTGAAATAAAAGTCGATGGAAGTATAGCGATTGGTTTAGGAAAACAATTAGTCTACGCTTCTTTGCGTATAAACGATTGTAAAGTTTTATTGCCGGTTTGTCTCGACTCCCCCTTTCTTCCCTTTTACGTTTGACTTATTAGCCTTTTCCTTAATTGATTATTCTTTAACGTTTATTTTTCAGACGAGGCTGAAGAAGGTAAGTCGTTTCCTTTTTTTATAATTACTGCTTATTCGATTGATTTTATAATTCATTTTGTAAAGTCCGAAAATTTACTTGTGAATGCATTTGAAGGTTTCAGCTGCGTATAATTTGAAGCGAATAAACAATCGGTTAACGATTTAACATATAAATGTTGCCAAGAACTCCTGTAAATACAAACTATCGCAGTTAGCCAACTTAGAGAGGATTCGATTTTCCCTAACTAGTTTGTATTCCATTTGCCCTATAATTTACAATTTCGGAACGCAGTTCCAGGGCGTAGCTCTGAATATTCTCATGCATTGTGCGACGTAAAGTGATTAGTACTGTATTTAGATGATTGAATATTAATCTTTCCGCATATTACGTTTCACGCAAAAGTCTTTGTATTTGCTCGCAGCAAATTAGACCGTATCCAGCTTCAAAATCAATGCAATATCCAGCTGCCGCTAATCAAGGCAATATTCCGCGCTGAAATTGCAAGAATATTAAAAGCCATTCATTGCCGAATAAACGAAAGCAATTAATTTTTACGGCGTATCCATAATTGAGCGCTTAAACCGATTCCGCCCTAAACAACGGCGCTCTTTTGCATTCACGAGAGCTCGCGGGGAAGAAGAAGAAAGGCTGGCGTAACCGTCGAAAATTGGCGTCGAATCCCCGTGAAATTAGTATGCAACGGAACTAATTGCTTTTCGCTGGGCGGCCCGAGGACCGCAAGCGAAGCCCTTTGCTCCGCCGGCAAAGACTCTCGGCCCGAAGGCAATCAACAGAAAATTCCGGCTGTTTTACCTTCCGATTTCGGTGCGGTTTACCCCGCAGAATAATTGGCCCTATACGTGCCCGATACATTGTTTGCGGAGGCCGCGGCCTCAAAGGTTCCCGGCGGCTTTAACGACTCGGCTCGATAAATATCACTTCTAAAGGGCAAGTAAACTGCGCGATGCGTGCGAGGAGTTAGTTGGGAAATTAGTTGGGGCCGCTTTTTCATCCCCGCGCCGCTTTTCCGCGGAAAATTATTAAACGGGCTGTTGGCGTGTCGCGGGAAAGGGCGAGGAAGGGAGTGGAAGGAGGCTAATTGGGGCTTTTTGAAGCGCTGCTTTCTTTGTGCAAGCCGAGCCGGAGTTTCGCGACTGAAAGGAAGTATTCCGAGAGTAACCGTAATTGGCTTGCTCGGAAGTTTGGAAAAATACAGTTAAATTATTTCGCGCGCGGGGAGATGAAATTGACTGGATTCTGAGGAAGTTCTTTGTTATTTTACGCCGGTACTTGTATTTGAAATAAAGTATGTTTTTCCGGACTTTTTAGGGCAATTATGTTTTAGAATTCGCTCGAAAATAGCTGCCTCTCTGATGAAATGACGAAGAGACGAGGAATGAAGTAGGGAGTGCCCCCTTCTATTGACCGAGAGTAAAGGACTTATTAGGTAATTAAGTTCTGACGCACGCCGCCAAAAAGAGCCAGTTCGCTGCTAAATATAGGTCGCGATAGAGCAAATACCGCGAATTGCAGCAGTTCATTCAATGTTAATCAAATAATTTCAGAGCAGCAGTTAATACCACTCGTCATTTTGCTGCCGATCTGCTAGTTATTAAACGAACTCCCCGAATTCTATTTATGCTGCTTCTTGGGACATCTACTTACACCGCATTAACATCGCGGTCATGAGTCCAGTACTAATATTGCGCTGCGGTAATGCAGCCCCCATCATGGGTCAATCCACTGCATCAATAATTAAGTAGTAAGACGCGCGCTTGCGCCAGGCGCAAATCAGCCTAATCGTTCACCCGTAGCAGCGTGCCGGCCGTGCAAGCATTAATTAAAGTAATTCAGATCTGACCCAGAAGCGGAGAGCGAACAAAAGCCTCGCGGGGCATAAAGCTGCAAGAACAATCCGCATCACTTGAGACAAAACGAAAAGGAAAATCTCGAAAAGACTAATCCCTTACTTATGCCATCCGGCGGCAGGGGCGGAGCTTTTGCGAGTCACACACAGCTCGCGGCAAAGCTCGCTCTACAGGCCGCTCTCGAGCGGCTCGAAGAGAATGCAAAAGCCAGGTTTGCTCGAGAAACTCCGCTTTCCAAACACGCCGGAAGAAGCCAAGACGCACAGCGACCGAAAGAGAGAGAGAGAGAGAGAAAGCGAGATGGAAAACAGACTCTCTTGTGGTCTTAACCTGGCTTTTCACCCCAAAGCACACATCGCCGAGGCCCTGAAAGGCCGCGTGTTTAGCGATGCACTTCTGGCGTCTACTACTTTTCTCTTCGACACCCCTCGAGAGAGCGAGAGAGAGAGAGAGAGAGAGAGAGAGAGAGAGAGAGCCGAAGCCCTTTGTTTCGGCCCATTCATCATTCGCTGACAATCTTTCCTCCCGCCGTCGGGCTTTTTCGCCAAGCTCGAGCGATGAGCTTTTCGTGTACGTTCGTCGGACGGCTGGAAGAAAGCACCAACAGCTGGCGGGAAAATTAAATCACCGTTTGACCGACGTTGCCTTACGAGGAGTCGCGAAAAAGCACGCAGTACGAGGGAGCTTTTCGCTGCTTCTCTCTCTCTCTCTCTCTCTCTCTCTCTCTCTCTGACGTCATGTCGGTAGTTTTGTAACTGCGGTGTAACGCGCTGTGCGCGAAAGTGGAAAAAAGAAATGAGAGGAGCTGCTTTCTTTCAAAAGACTTGACGCTCTAATTTTAATGTAGTTTCCGAGAGCTGGGCGCTACGGAATTCAGTGTCTTCAAAATTAAACTTTTGAATTGAAATTCAAAGCTCGGCTTTTTTCATCATCGAAATTAAGATTTTCAAAATATTACTTTTATTGCTCGTAAAAAGGGCGAGCAATTTGAAATTTTAATCGAAAAGCCCCAAACCTCAACATTGCCAGCCGTTCATTTTCCCAGAAAATGAGAGCTAATAGCCTCCCACTCCTCCCGGAATAACGGATTAACGTCAATTAAAAAGGGAACGTAAAAAAAGCGGGCGCGCCACCGCCGGCGACTAATTTCCGCGGCCGATCCGCAATTCATCCCCGGCAATTTTTCTGCGCTCATAACCCCGAAATTCGGGGCTTCGATTCAAAGCTATCCCCTCGTAATTCAGGCTTATTCCCCTCTCCTCCCCGCCCGGCTGATTGAAAGTAGTCCTAATTGCTTTGTGGCGCGCCTAATTGAGCGGCGGGATAACTCCCTCCTCTTGGAGCTCACCTGTCCGGCGGCGACTCCCATCAATGCATGCAAATAAAGCCGTCCGGAGGCGAGGCGCGCCGCGTCAAAAGCTAATGACACAAAGATAATCCAGTTTCGCGAGTCGCCGCCTGGGGGGCTGTTGCTCCGCTCATTTGCAAGCTTCGGCCCACTTGGCGGGGCCGTTTCTCCGAATCCCCGCTGCTTTTCCGCGCCGCTGCTCCCTCCCTCGCTCTCTCTCTCTCTCTCTCTCGCTCTCGCTCTCTGGCCCGGTCATAAATATTTATTCATTAGCCGCGAGCGAGCTGCGCTACTCGCCAAAAGGGAATTAGCCGCGTATCGCGGCTGCGGAACTCCACGAGTGCGCAGTGGCATCGAATGCGGGAGCAGGCTTGGCGTCGCCGCCGACGCATCTCGCAGTCTCTCGGCATCTGATTACGCGATTTCGCCCCCCCCCCCCGGGGGGGAGGAGCAGAGGGGCTCTTTGATAAGGTGATCATTTTAAATTTCGCGAATGACGTTCTATGATTGACGTCGCGCGGATTACGACGGGAAAAGGCTAATTTCATCTCTCGATTCATCTCTTTTTAGACTTTATTTTATTAACTTTATTTTCTCGCAAACAATTGCTTTTTTGTATAGGATAAGTAACAAATATTCAGGAGGCCTTTTTTGCTTGTTTAATTTTAAAGATTTCTAAAAATCACGCTTGATTCATAATTTTCGTTAATATAGATAAGTTTATGTAAAGGATCAATTTCAGTTTGAGAATAACGTAGATAGCATCTACTAAATGCGAATTCAAGGTCGCACTCTGTCTCAAGATAATTTTCATCGAAATTTCGTTCCATCCACCCTCCCTACAGGCGCTTAATCCACTAATACAATTTCCAAGAAACTGATTGTTCCGCTAAATATAACCATTCGGAGCTTAGGTATTTGGGTCAACTCCCGGCAAGCCGCATTCAACTTAATTTGCGAAGAAAACGCACCGGGAAAGAATTGAGATTTGTGGCCGAGAGATGAGTCCGAGTCGTTTTTTTAAATTTCCATCCCCGGCGAAACCCTATATACATATATATACGCGCTCAGACCGATTACTTCCTTTCTCTCGGCCCTCCTCCGTCCTCGCTAATCTCGTTAGGCTAAATGAGCCATTAAAGGTTACTACATCGCCTCCTGATAAAAAAGAGAAAGAGAGAGCGGTAGGAGGGACGTAAAAAGAGGAAGCACCGCGGGATATTGGCCGCCATTTGTCAGTGTTCGTCCCGGTATTAGCAACTTGTCAATTATAGCTCTTTCGGAGAGGATTCGGTCTCGAGGCAGATATCAAGCCGGGTCTGCTTTGCGGGTATCGTCTTCGGGCGAGTCTTCGCGTATAATTAATCAGGAACTCGAGCTAATTGCGAGATATCTGACTGATTAGCTTGATTAGAGGCGTTCCTAAGCGAGAGCGCCGTAATTTCGTTGCGCCCGGGCATCCCCGGCATTAATCTCGGCCGCTGAAAAGTGGCGCCGTCGCCGCCGAAATTATCTCTCCCGCTGAATTGCCGAGGATTGTAATGGACTTTCGCGCCGATCCCCCGAAACTATCTATTACGCGAAATCGCATCGAACGCGCTTTTCTCCGGCGCTGTTTGCCAGTCGTTCTCGTTCTGTCTCTGTCGCTCCCCCGCCGCGCGGAACATTCGTAATCGCTTTTATGTCGGCGTCGGCCGATTGTTCGCCGGCTAATGGCGTTAATTATATCGGGGCTAATAAACGAGGGGAGAGCGAGGATGGATACTTAATGACGAGTGCTCGGGATTATTCAAACTTTGCTTAAAAGGCTGGAAATCGAAATTGCGCGGGCGAAAGCTTGTCGAGGCCAACGAGCGAGACGCGTTGAAAGTTTGTGAAAAACTGCGGGTGTAATTATGCGCGAAAAGAAGATAAATCTGTTTACCGCGAGAAATTTTTAATATTTTATGCTGCTTTAACGGGCGAATTTTGTACTTAAATTCAATTATTTGCGTACGTATGCGATAATAAATAATAAAGCGACGTTATCCAGCGATAAAAGCGAAAACGGCGGAGCCGCAAAAAAGGCCTGACCCGCGAGCGAAACGTCAGAAGGCGCGCATAAAAACTTGGCAGCGCTTTATCCACATTCGTAGAAAACTTTGCCTCGGCGAAGTTACATTAGCCCGACATTTACCGGGAAATTCTGTTAGGATCGGCGTCGGCCGGCCGGGCGGCAAAAAATTTTATATTTGCAGCGCGAGCCAGGATACGAAAGTTTCGACGCGGCCGAGGCGCCGTAAATGATATATATTTGTTCTTGACATCCCTCAACGTCGCTTACAGCCGTAGGAGGGCTCCGGTGCTCCGCGCCGGGCGCGAGGAGAGCGAGGCGCGATTCGTTTCGCTTGTCAGAAAGTTCTCGACGCCGGCCATGCAAGGGGTCTCTCCCGCTAACCCACTTAGAGCGGATCTTCGCCTTCTTTCAAAACATTTCGACGCGACGCGGCAACTTTTTGTATTTATTCGAGCCGGGAACTCGAGCGAGCTGCTGCCGCGCGCGCAAAGCGCAAAGCGAGGAAAAAGTGAAGCTGCGCATTTTTGGGAAGGCCGGGCATTTTCGGGAATGCCGAGACTTTGTGCCCTTTGTTCCGCCGATGATTTTTAGGCGAAAATTGTTGAGCGCGGAATGCCTATCCGGTCTTTGGTATGTCGGGGAAAATAAAACCGATGCGCTGTTTGGCTCGTGCTTTTTTCTGATACCGCAATACGATTAATTGCTACAGGAACTGAAATAAACGTCTGGTGGATAGTTTTTTTAATTCTTTGCGCGGCAAATTTTTTGCTATCTTTTAGGATTCTAGGAAGCTCTTTAGCAATATTTACCGAAACCGTATCTGAATGCAACATAAAATGCATCTTTCGAGGCAGCACCGTGAAAACTAAACCGTACAGAGATGAAAAAAGATGATAAAATCCAACTGTACGAGCAGGATCAAAATAAAACAGCTGCAGTCGTGGTTTTATTTTTCGGAGAAAAATGTTACGGCGGACGAAGGAGGGGACGAGTGCAACGAAAGATTTTCCAGAAAATTAATTATTATCAGAGCGTAAAGATCCTTGAAGCTGTGCATTTCGCTAAGTCCACTAAATAAAAAGAGCCCTCAAAACGCTCTTTGAAGTAACTTCCGAAAGTTATAAATCGACTTTCAGAAATTTTAAAAGAAAGCATTTAAGGCGTCTGGAAAAGTTGAAATGCAGAGGTCAAAAGAGTTCTTATAAATGTCTCGGAAGTGAAAAAGATGAGTTTTTAAAAAAAGTAAGAGCCAAGTATAATATCCAGCCTCTGCTCCAAGAGGACGAATGCTCGTCTTTCAAAAATACACAACACTGCAATCATTCTCTTAGCGCGTCAAAGCCGAGAGTAAATTTCATTCTCATAAGGCGCGACGGGCGAAAAACAATTAGTAATATTTACCGAGAGGGGAGAAAAAAGGGCGAACAAAGCAAACGGTTAAAAGGCTCAAAGGCTCAAGAAGGCGATGCGAGTTTGAATGAAGCCCGCATCGCAGCATCGAGCAGCCGAGAAACTCATTAGGGAGTTGCTTGTGGAGATACCGGCTTTCGCAGTGAGGACGTTAGACTTTAGCTCTCTGCGCGCCGCTTCTCCTAACCAAACTAACCGTAAGGATTTACGCTATCGGCGCCGGTGTACTCGCCCAATCATAAGTATCGGCCGCGCTCGATAGGTGCCGGATTTCAATTAATATACAATATTATACTTCCAGCCCTGAAACTGTTCCGAGGCAAATAATAGACCCGCAGCGAGTGCAGTCTGCCTTGAAATTCTCCCGCGGGATTAATTAAACGCAAAGCCTCGCCTCGCGAATTCGAGCCCTTTTAGCAGGAAATGTATTTTATTGACGTCGCAATCACAATGTCCAAATGGTGAATTATTTCCGCTCCTTAAAAAACTAAGCAAACCCTCTTGGAAAGCTCCCGGTAACACCCCAAGATCCTCTAAAATATTTAGCCACACATCCCGGCAGGCGCCGAAGAAGCCGGCGGAAAACCAGAAGACAAACCGTAAATCCAAACTCGGGGCGAACAAAAAGCTCCGGGGGCGGCAAAAAGCGAAGCGACGAGGTGGGTGCCGCGCGGCGCGCCGAGTGCAGGTGGGGTCGCGCGAGCAGGCGGCTGTAAAATCGCGCGAGAGCCCATCTCGTTTTGCCGAACGCCCGGTGCGCGCATCGGACCTCGAGAGCATTGAATTCGCGAGCGGGGGAGAGCGAGCGAGCCTTTCAGGAGCGCCGGACGGCGCGCGAGCTGCCCTGGAATTTCTGCTCGCCGAGTGCATTCGTCGAGGGCGGCCTTTTTTATTTCGCTTGCCGAGATGTGGGTTAAATAGAGCTGCGGGCTGGATTTTTTAATTAGAGCCGCCTCCTATGTTATTGCGCGCGTTTTATGAAGCTGCGGGAGTGACGGAATTTTCAGAATTCGGAAGGTTCGCGTTTGAAACGGCGGAGTTTCGAGGGGGTGTAATGATTGTGATTTTTCGCCGAAGTGCATTGATTCATTCGGTAAGAGAATATTATCATTAACCAACTACGATGTTTTCAATTCCACTTGTACGGCGGAATAGCTCTGCTCGTAATGTTACCGCAAGTTGTTTGTACAGAACGAGCGAGCGCAAAATTAAATTCATATTTTTGATGAGATTTTAAAGAGATTTGAGAATGATTCTCGGGATTTGTAATAATTATAAAATGTCAGTGTGACCGTCATTATGTACCACATTTTTGTTACGCACTGTAAAGAAGATGACGTCGGTTTAGAATTAATATATTTTCGTAGAAAATTTATTATTACCACTTTAAAATGCAAATGCAGATTATTCGTTGCAGTTAATTCGGAAAACATAGTTTCTCAACAACTTTTATAAGTAACACCAAAATACCTTCCCAAAGTGACAATCATTCTTTACTAAAAGTTAAAAGTTAATGCTAGGAGAATAGAAGCGAATAAAATTGCTGCTTTATTTGCATCGCTAAGCATCCGCAATCACTCCATCGCGGCAGTTTTTATTAGCCTCTTGCAGGACGTTCGCGGAGCGAGGACTCCCAGCAATTGACCTCTTAAAAAAAAAAAAAGAAAAAAACCGGCTCGCCTCTTTAATCCCGGAGGAACGTAGAGCAGCGCTTTGTCCGTCCGGCGATGGCGAGATAATGTGCTCTCGGTGTCTTGATTGAACTTTCTCTCTAATGCACATGCACCCGTTGCCGATCCCTCGCATCGACGGGAGAGGGAGGGGGGGGGACGGGCAGTTGAAATTGAGTTGCCGAGTCCCGCGCGTTCCGGAAACCGCTAGAAGTCCCGGGAACGATCGAACTTCCGCTCGGTCTCTTCCGTTAATTAGGAGCTTTCGCACAAAGCCGCGCGTGAATTTCCTAAGCCCTGGCCATTTGCGTTTTCTCTCCCTCCTTCCTCCGACTAATTATTTTCGCTCCTTTTGTTCAAGGAGTACGTCTTCCGCCGACTGGCGGAAAAAGGCTTGATTTTTGCGCGACTCTGCTTTAGTTCGGGGATTTTATTTGAGGCAGGCTTCCGCCCGAGGTTGAATAATTTATGGCGAGACGAAATTTGGGAAGCCATGACTCGGCTGAAGATAGTTTGTTCATGTGGAAAATTGCGCCACGCTACGATGACCAACTTCTTGACATGCATAGAAATATGGTAATTCGTCTTTCTCGATTATCTAAGCCGAGGATTAATAAGGGGTTAAAATGCAAAATTTCTTCTTACCTTTGATGAACGAATAATTTTGTTGGATGTTAATTTGCTTTGATTAAGCTTTCATACTTGTAGGTTTGAGAGAGATCACCAGAGGGCGCATAAAATTCTGGAATTTAAAAATTAACTTTGGCTAATTACAGTATACTTTTAAATTAAACTGCGTGACATTCATATGAATTTTGTAAGAACATTAGTTTATACTCATGTATAACTTCGTGTTTTAAAATACTGCTTTGATCAAATTTTAATGAAAAAGTGTAACTGACATATATCAAAGTTAAAACCAAATTTGTGATCCAAAGTATTCTTAGTGCTGCAGCACAATGTCAATCAAAATAATCTGTTTTGACTTTGCTAAAAAAAAAGCATAAAATTTCATCTGGAATTCAAGCAGAAAGAGAATTAGATTAGCTCGAGCAAATATCAAATGTATCATCACGACAATTTTTTTTTAACGGAGCATTTAGTATGCATAATGGATTCAAACACTGTACTTTTCATGTTTAGCCCGATACTATTGATATTATTCACAATGATATTCCAGATATTGGTTCCACAACATTTTCAGACATTTTAATTTCATTTTTATTAATTTTACATTTCAACTTGTCATAAATAAATGAAGAATGTTTTCATTACAAAGTATATTAAGCTAGCGCAGCCACTTCATAAGCCCGTGGTCAACCATATGCGTATTTCGTTGCTAATTTGTTGCGCTGCACCTGATTTGGTTACTCTAGCCGTTTCCGAGAAACAATGGATACGCTAATTTAATATTAAGCTCTGTACCTCCTGGCCTTTTGAAGACATCAGTGCGAGACTGAGGGCATATTGTTTTGCGAATTTGTTGTTTAAAATCCGACTGGTTTCTGTTTCGTGGCACCGGCCGGTTCCCGAAAACGGAGCTCGCGCTGGCTTAAAACTGAGCTGATAGCACAGCCTCTATAACTCCTGCCCTAATTAATGTCTGTTTATAAAACTAAAGGCATATCTTGTTGCTAAGCTGTTACCACGTACCCGGTTTTGTTGCTTCAACCGTCCCTGAGAAATAATGGATGCGCTAACCTTACGCACTCCGCATCTACTGACTTATACGGTGGGTTTTGACAGTTGATAGTTTCACCTCTGAAGAGCAACAAATTAGCAACAAATTGGCTCATCCAATCTCGTATCGATATCTATATAATGTCAGGGTGTACAAAGAGTGTAGCAAAAAATTATGCGCATTATTCGATCATGGGCTTATGAAGTGGCTTAAAACGTCAGCGGCTAAATACGCCAGCTTAATATCGTTTCACTATGAATAGTTTTATTCAGCTGAAATTAATACTAACAATAATAGCTAATATTAATAATTTTATAATCTAATAAAGTAATTTGTTTATTTATTCGCAATAAAGATTTTTTGTCATCATCTATAAGGAATCGACCCTGAGTCGCATTTGAATGACGCAATAACTTTTCAACTTTTTGCATTTGCACCGCACTTGCCGTGCGATTTTATATTTTCTTCTTTATCACGCGCTTCAGCGAGAAAACCCTACCCCGACAAATCAGAAGCCAGAACCCACCGCCAGCCCGCATTCAAAAACGTCGAGCGCAACCCTCTCGGCTCTCGACGCGTCAGGGGCAACTTTTTATTAGCACTCAGTCCGGCCGCCTCCGCGGGGATAGTTTCGCGAGAATAAAGAGCGCTTTTCGCCGGGGGCGCCTCGCCGGCACGTCCGAAGGAGAACAGCGGCGGAGGGGGGCAGAGCGGGACGGAAGGAGCCGCCGCACCACTGCAGAATCGTACTTTCCGCACGAGCGGCGCGTTTCGGATACCCGGGCGCACATAACTCACCTCCGCGCGCGCGTATTGTTCTTGTACAGTTTTTGACCAGATAGAGCCGGGAAGAAAGGGCTCGCAATCAGGAGGCTTTCCCTTCTTTCTAAGCTTCCGGCGGCGGCGGCGAAATTTTATCTCTTCGCACTTTCGGCCGGCGAGTCCCGCGTGTCCTTTTGTCTCTCCCCGCTTCTTTCGCGCGGGACTTAATACCGGGGACGTTATTGCGATGGGGTCGGAGGGAGGGAATGCAGCCGCTCCTGCCGCTCCTGCCCATTGTTTTTACATTCAGCTGTGTAATTTGATTCTTTTTTATGACGGGCTCTTTGTTCGCTGACTCTCTCTTTCTCTCTCTCTCTCTCTGTCTCAGTTGGCGGGAAATCTGCTAGCGGGTGATTCGTTGATGCAACGGGCTTAACGGATTGCTCAAGACAGATAGTGAAATTTTAATTCGGTCGCGTTATTGCTACTCACCTTGTAAACTTTATCATCGGCATCGTGAAAAACAAATATTACAATATCCGTGCTTGACTAAGACAATGGAGCGCGCCGGTATTTTCCGAATAATGAGGCTACTCAATGAACGAACAAAGCTGCTCGAGCAGCGGGAGAACCGCCGAGCTTACGTAATGCTGTCCAGCAGCTGTAGAGAAAGTTTCAAAAGCTTTGCTCTCGCTTTCTCTTCGCCTGTTCGGCGAGAGCTTTCGCCCGACCCTCCGGTTCACTGTGGTTCCGAGGCCTGACGCGCAGGTGTTTGCAAGAACGAGAGAGAGAGAGAGAGAGAGAGACAGCCGCCGAAAGAGTTGGAGGCTCCGCGTCTTTACGACCGTCTATTTGCTTGCGCTGATCCATTTCCACCCTTGGCTGCCGAGTGGCGTCAATCTTGACCTCCTGTTTTCGTTTTACGTTCGAGAGAGAGAGGAGATACAAAGATACCTTCGGCTGCCGGAGTTGAATTCTCATACTGGATTTACGACTTTTGTTTCCCGATTATATTTTCACGAGCTTTTTACGCTCGCCGAGAGTTTGTATTGAGTTTTAAGGAATTTTGGCTGTAAAGAGGAGATGGCAGCATCTGTTTTTTTCATGATTTTGGATCAAATGCCTGCACGAGTTTTTGTGTTTAATAAAAACAGATATCTAGCACGAATTTTTCTATTTCATTTTCTGGGAATTTCGATAAAAAGCAAAAGCTGTTACTATCCTTTCATTTTCAAATAAATGTATTTTCTGTATGGATTTTATTTCAGTTTTAAAATGTTATTTTGAAGAATTTTTTTTAAACTAAAAAATAAATGAAATTGAAATTTTTAGAATTTTTGAACTCAATTTATTGAAAAAATAAAAAAGTGTCTTCTTCAAACTTTATCTCTGATTAATGTGAGTTTGATATTTCATAATTAAAAAGTAATTCAATTTAATACTAAACAATTAAACCTGCAAATGTGCATTACAAATGTCTGAAATTTGTACTTTGAAATCCTTCAGCATCGCAGCGAACTCTCCAAGTCTCCCATTAAGAAGCTCACCTCGGCAGCATCAACAAATCACTCTCTCTCTCTCTCTCTCTCTCTCTCTCCTCCCCGTAACTAAATTCAAGTGCAGCCTTCCTACAGCGCACCGCAAGATCCTCCCAATAAATTCCCAATCGAGCAATTTCCACAAAACCTCCTCTCTGTCCAGCCTCTCCCAGCCATAACGCTTTCATATCACCTAACGCACATTCGTACACACCCCCATTCATCTTCGCGGACGATACGGTCAAGCTCTCCCGAGCTTTCAAGCTTTCGGCGGGCGAGGGGAGGGGGGGCGGCGAAATATGTAAAGCCCCCGGCGCGCTCGGTATGCAAAATTCTCGCGACTCCGCTTTTAAGGGCCTGGAATGCCGGCGCGAAAATGCGAATAAAACGTGCGCACGCACGCGCTTCGTATTATCGCCTTGCGGGCTCTGCCTTGTAAAATATTACCGGAGACGTCCGACCGAGGCAGCCGGGCTTTAATCTTTACTGCCGCCGCTACAGTCGTTTCGGCCTAGTTTGCGCAGCTCCCCCTCGTTCGCGAGCTCGTTTACTGCCGAGATGTGTTTGCGGTTTTATAGGGTTTTTGGCCGGGATGTTTCGAATTTTAGGGCCGAGCCCGAGAGCCGCGAGCACGTTTAATCATACGTTTATTATACTTCTGTTATTACGCGCGTTAAACGGCGCCGATTCTCCTCCTGTTTATTTCACCGAATTTGTTTTCGGCACGGTTTATGAAGATCGTTGATTCCTGCAAATTAAGAATCTAAATTTTCATGCGGTTTCATTGAATTTTTCACACTTTCTTGAGCGCAGTGTGACTGTTTCTACGTTACGTTTGATCATATCGGATGCTGGAATCTTTCATCTCTCAGGATAAACGCAAGGCTTTAGATAAATACCAGAGTTCGTAAAGTCGGCAATAAAGTTTCCTGAATTTTCAACGGCCTTTACTTCGGTAGATAAAACGACGCTCTACCTGCACTTAATGATATCGATAAAAATTTATATCAATATTATTCAAAACTACTGCAATTTATAATACATTTATTGATATTGAATATTAAATATATAAATTAAAATTTAATGACTATCTATTAACAATTGTTTCTAGGTTTTTCTGGCTTTGTAGTACATATCAATAACGAAAGATAATGAAACGTAGTTGAGGGGAAATTTAAATTTTAACAACAATACACTGAGAGAAGAAATATAGTAAAAATTACAAATAATCTTGTAAAAATTACCATACTGTCTAGTAAAACCACCACAGACTGTCAAAACCCAAAAAATTACTATACTTTATAAGAAATTTTACTATATTGTTTGATACATTTTCCTAAAAAGTATGATAATTTTTTGGTTTTGTCAGTCTGTGGCGGCCTTACTAGCCAGTATGGTAATTTTTACAAAACTTTTTTCTCAGTCTAAATTTTATAAAAATACGATCGCAGGAATTTTAATACCCCTATAACATATTTTTCATCATTTTATTTTTTACTTACTTTATTATAATTTGCATTATTTTTTTGTCACTTTCAATGGAGCGTAACGTTTCACTATAATTATTTATAATTCAAAAGCTTATGTAAAATGCCTAAGCACTAAAATCTTAGAAAGGAAAATAAAATAAATTGTACAAAACGTGCGATGTAAGTTATTTGACTATTTTAATTATTAATAACCCCTTTGAAATTTGGTATTGATCTGTTGTACAGATTCTGCCCGGATTTCGTTAATAAACAAATCCCGTTTCCCCGGGTTAGGAGCAAGTGCACACCCATTACGCTGATGATTAGTGCATAATTTCACTGATCTAGTTACTTGCAGCGGTAATATTCCCAGTACCGTGCAAAGTACACATATAAGTTATGAAATGAATTTACATATAAATCATTTTCACCCAGTTTTTGTATGATTTTTTGAATTTTTAATACTTTAACGCTTTGATATATTCAATAAATGGAAATTAATTGCGTAAGAATAAAATCGTTCCCGGCACGCCTACTACAAAATTTGTTATTCATGATTTCAAGGTTTCCTGATTAGAAATAATGAAAAATGTCTTTATACGTTAATAAAAAAAAAAAAACAAATAAATCGAGCGCTTTTCAACGAAAATCGGGAAACAAAAACTTTATAGGATGCTTAGTTGAAAAACGTCCAGCGGTTTTTCATTCGTCTAATCTTTTTGAAAGCGTCATTTGCGAAATTACATTCTATCGACCGGAACAAGTGATGCGATATGATGTAAAAGTGATTAAAAGCTTTCACTTTAAGTTCAGAACTGTTTCTCGAATTGCACAAACAATCATCTATTTCATTGCTATGATGCATCTGAATGCATATGAGGACATGGCTTTTGTATTGATTCGGCCACTTGAACACACCTTAATTATCGGCGCCATCGATTCCCAATCGTTATCTATTTGGTTTCTGCAATTTTATTATAATAAGTAAACTTTCTTTAATGTCAAACAAAGGATAGCTTTGTTGGAGAAGTGTTGAAACTTGAAGTATTTCATTGACAAAAGAAAAACAGAGGTAAGTGATTGTAATATGTATTGGTAAATGAATAGCTTGACAGACTTTGCTAACGATGTTTCTTCAATCTTTTGAAAGAAATGTTGAAGATATGTATTCATTCAACACAATACAGTTTTAATCAACAATACGGCTCTTACCTGTCTATACATTAAATTATTTATAGATTTGACAAAGATAATCCATGGCTTCTTTTATTAAGTTTCAGAAATTGTGTAACTTCCATTTGCGATTACACAGAATATTGATTAATTAAAAACCACCGAGATCTTTATCTGGAGACTTCCCAGTCTGTCTACGTTGATAGCGGCTACTGTAAGATTAAAGTTGGATTTGAAACATTTCTTTGAAATGACGTATCCTATTTTGATTCTTTCCGATAATATAAATTAATCCGCAAACTTTGATGTCTGACTTTTTGTCACTGAAATTAGTAATGTATGGAGCGACAAATGCGCAACTTATCACTTGACTTTGTTTACTACTTTTTTACTACCTCTTTGGAAAACCGTATTGATCATTCTCGAATTCGTCGGCATCGTCACTTACGTGAAGCAGTGATAAAAAAATTGTTGGTTTGCAAAATTTAAGTGTACCTGCTCAAAAGTCATTTTTTATTTTCAGCGTGTACGTGAAAATTATTCTGAGAACATGATAAATATTTAACGTGTTTATTTGGAAAGATTAGGGGAATTACTTATATTTTATCTTTTGATTTCAGGAATAACTTTTCTTTCATATAGCTATTAATAATTATCTTAAAAAATTATTTGAAAGTATTTATTCTGATGATAAATTATTTCCGTACCAGTAAAACTTTGTTCATCTATAATATAGAACAAACAATGTTCCGTTTCAAGAATCTTGATAATAAAATATACCAATTGTACTAACGAACCTAATTAGTTATGTGGGAGTGTTCATGTGTATATTTATGAGTTTTTAATCAGTGGATGAGACTCTGTGTTATAACGTCGGTTCTAGATTCTAAAAGTTTTTTCGTTTTCTTTTTGTGGTACAATTACTATGTAAATTATTCTATCTTTGATGGCGTAGAATTTAATACAGTTTGTCTAAATTCTTCCACAATTTTTAGGGAAAAATTATTTATTTATATTAACTTCACACCTACTGATTATAAAAAAAATTTTATTGAATATTCTAGAAACAGGATTTATAGCGAATGTTGACGTTGTTTCAGGCTATTCAATTCATATTTGAATTTAATAAAGCATGATACATGTACGAAATATAGGATACACTTGTATTATGAATCAAATATCTCCATTTACCATTCAATTGAGAAGCTTAATTTGAAAACAAGAAATGCGCTGCAGGAGTTAGTATTTTTCTAACATTTTTCAGACTGTTCGGGTCCTGTTCCCCCTATTTGACACGTGAGAGATGTTTCGATAATAACAGTTACATGAGAATCGAAATAAGACCGAATTGAAGCGATTCCTTTTTAATTAAATCAACCACAATTATATATTGTTTTACCCAAAAGATAAGTTTTAGGCTCTCTAAATTTACGTATTTCTCACGTGATTTTAATCTCTTATTAACCAAACTCTAGTTATCGCACAATTTCAAATGAATCACTGATTATCTTGCAGTATTTTTATTACATAATTGACCGAGTAAATTGAGAAGTCAGAACGCGTTGATTGGAGTGCTGCATCTTATCAATAATAAATGTGTTAAAATTGATGACTATATGCCTGATCATATTATATAGCTATTAATTTAATTAATAATTAAGAAGATGTTTGAAATTGTTTTTCTTGTGAATATCTAGAAATACGCACATACACATCGAAGCGTTTGAAGGGAGAGCGGCACCTACTTTTTCTAAATGGCAAGGTGCGTTTTATACACATAAGAATCGTACACGTAAACATTGTACACAATTTAACATTGGTGAAATTT
>JAWWEM010000010.1:8633795-8655607 GCA_035582935.1 Ormyrus thymus
AATCTAATGATTAGTTTAAAAAAATTAGGTAGTGCTTAATATTTTAACCAGCGGGACTGCTTTATTTTCTACCAGGGAGTTTCATAAAACATTTTAATCACCCCGATAATACCGTCAGGTAATCAGAGTCGTTAAAATTTGAAAGTGATGCGCGCAATAAACTGAAAGTCCCGCCGAGCCTCGGCGGGAATCGGAATTGCCAAATATCTGATTTGCTCGAAAATTAGCATTCTGCAGCTTTTGGGATCGCTGATTGCGAATATAAGGCTTGCTCCGCAAAATTTATAACTAGGCGGCAATATTTGAACAGCTGAAATCGAGAAAACCTGTTCACTCGAAATTGCTTTATCATTTAATTCGGACTTTTTAAATCTCTGAAAAAATGCAGCAATCGAAAAAGGCCATAAAGGATTAATAACGCTGAGCTTTGTTAAAAACTCGTAAATATTTTCATTGTAATTTTCTGTTTCTGATTCAGACAATGAATTAATCATTTTATTAAAATAATGAATTTTCGTATTTTGTATTTAGAGATGAGGAAATGAAGTTTGCATTAAATAAAATATTCGTTCCGCAGTATAGAGACGCGATTAATCCATAAAACAGGGAGTATTCACGTAATAATTTAAGCTTCTCGATAAATCATTCAATAAATCGTTGTGCGACGCAAAACTTTCACGTTACAAGGCAAATTCAAAATAATACACCGGCGATATGATAAAAATGCACATTACGCCGAGAAGTGCGTAATGCATTATTTATAAAGCGATCCGCAAGAGATTCAAACGGCTCCCCAATTTGAAAATTCCAGCGGAATTAACATCTCCTTCGAGAGGCGAAAATCTTTGAAACTTCATTCTCGGCGCCAGGATAGAAATTTTCCGCGCGGCGATGCAAACTTCAATTAACCAAATTATAACCGCTCGTAGGCGGTCGGGTGTCCCCCCTCCCCTTCCGGCGTAAATACGCGCGGCGCCGTATCCGCTCGCGAAAATAAGCAGGCGCGCCCCTCGGCCTTTGAAAGCGCACTATATCAATTCGGCGCACGAACTTTGCCGAAAGTTGGAATTTCCAAGAGACTCCGTCCGAAGAGGAGCCGCTCCTCCGCCCATCAAAGCGGTCGCAGCGGAACAGCAGCGGCGACGGCGGCGGCGGCGAGGTGTTAAGCGAATTTCTTCGTCACGCTCGCGCCGAAAGAGGCGCCAGCTAAGTACCCATAAGGCGGGCTACGCAACTTTCGCGACAATTGGGGAAGTTTCTGCTTTTCCCCCGCCTCTCCCTCTCTCTCAGCTTTGAATGCAACAGCGCCGGGGAGTTCTGGCTCGAGTAGTCGCGCGGAGTTGCTCTTGCATGAGCATTTCCAAAATTGTACTCGAGATACGTGCCGCAGCTTCGCTCTCGAGTACAATTACTCAAGTGCATATAGGAGGGCGCGGCTGCAGGCAAATTTAATTGAAGACGGCCGTCCTGCTGGGCGCATTCGCCTGCAGCTACGTGCGGCTCTTTTATTTACGTTTTATGCCGTTCCGCGCGAGTTTCCTCCGCCTCCCGCTGGCTCTTCCGCCGCCGCCTCTCTGCTTTCAAAATGCGGGCTAACTTATGGCATGCGTAAGCTGCAGCCGAAGTAACGTTACTTGCGAAAGTAGCGAAATTTGAATTTTCCTAGCTAAGAGCTAATCCATTTCTAGTTTCACTCTGCTCGATTAATTTTCGCCCTCTTCCAGAGGTATTTACGCTAATTTAATTGCGTTATTTTCGCAGTTGAAATCTACAATATAATACTTTTAGAAGCGCGCTCCTGATTAGACTCTTCGGAGCATTCTTCTTCGAAACTTCTCACCTCCCCGAGAGACTCCTTTGTTGCTTTGTGATAAGAGCGTTCCCATTCTTACCGAGAATGAGACGGAGGTGGAGAGAGAGAGAGAAAGTCGGAGTGGATGGGTTTCGCGTGACGCGCTGAAACTTAGCCGTCGCAAGCTTGCCGCGTAATTGCTCCGTGCTTTTCATCGAAAGCTGACGAGCAGATTCGCCTCGGGCACTGTTCTGCTTTACTGCCGCAGCCGGACGACGATCGGTGCAGACAATTTTTCAGACTTACCTATTTTTGCTCTTTAAATGTTTTCCTGGAAAATATTCTGGGGCCGGGTCGCAGGGCGCGCATTTGCATTTAAATATTGCCAATGGAAAAAGAAATTTTAATTAAACGGGAACGTAAGATCAAATTAAATTATTGAAGAAAAAATTGAATTTGCGAAAAGAGACCGGAAATCTATGTCGAACAAAAACAGTAAAAAGAATCGTGAAATTTTATGATTGAACTTACAGGATGCGAAATAAGCTTTGGTAGTTTCATAGGTCTTACCGTATTCGTCTTGTACTACTTAGAGTCTGGGCAGTATTTGCTTTGCTCAGAAAACGATATTTATTATAAGTAGAGAAAAAAAAGACAGATTGCCACTGCGTAAATGTAACATTTATTTTTGGCATGATTTATGACAATAGATATACACGGATTAATAAGTTTAAATACAAAAATGAATTGACTGTAGACAGGACTGTGTAGTGAAAATACATCGAAGCCTCCTTCTTCGTTTCCGCCGTCCGGCTTTTTCTTACGCTCGGAGGAGGAGGGGGGGGACGCCGCGCGCGCTCGACTCCTTTCCTCCCTTCTGTTTTCCTTCCTCCCGACGGCGCCGCGTCGTCGTGACGACTATCGTCCGGCTGATAATATCGCCCCCGCTCTTTTTCCTCCAGAAGGGCGTCCGAAAAATGTCTCGATCGCTTGGGCGCCTTTATTCCGAGAAAAAAAGGTCGCGGTGATCGATAACGAGGCGACGCGATGTCGCAAAGCAAGTGGAAAATGACAATGAACGCGGACGGGGGTGGGGAGGGGAGGGAGGACTGTTATTTCGGACACCCTGCGCTTTATCACGTCTACGTACATGTACATATTCTGTTTATTGTATAATACGAAGCTTATCGGCCTTACAATAAGACGGACGCTCGGATCCTTTAACGCACGGCGAAGCGTTCATACATACATACTTAACGACTATTTACAGCTTTGATTGAAGGGGCGATCGCTCGCGTTAATTTACAAAAGAAGTGCGCAAACTTAACGAGCGGAATGCGAGAGGGAGTGTATGCGTGTGTGTGTGTGTGCGGCTGAAAATATTTGGCACGAGAATGTCGGGTCGCAGATGCGAAATGTATCGATTGGACGTAGAAAAATGAAAGCGGTAAAAAGGTGAACGCAACAGTCGCGCTTAAATCTCTTATTGTATAATACATCGTCCTTAACAGTAAGTTTCTTATTAGATATCGACATCGTTCTTTATCTCAAAAGACATTGTTTTTATTTAACTGCGAATACATTTAAGAGATAAGAGTGGTGAGACTTATTTTTATTTTTTTTTATAGTAAAAAAAGGAAACCTTATTGGAGTTATCGTTACTTTATGATTCGCATCGAAGTATAGTATTCCTTACATACCCGCGAAAGAAAGGAGCAAAAACAGTAATGTTCACGGATAACGAGTCAACGACTGATTGAATGCATAATAACCGTGTGTGGGTTGCCTTAATTAGTACGTTTATTTATAGCTATACATAATGGAATCGTGAATATACCTATGAGATACGCGTAGTGTCGAATACAATACGAACCGTACTGATTAGTAAGGATCACAGCCATAGCTTTGAATACGAAATTCCCGTTCGTATTTTTTAAGACCTGTTCATAATTATATAACGTTAGCGGTAATCATAATAGATTCGGTTATTCCCTTACTTTTGCATGACTGATTCTCTTTAAATTTAGTCGTACATATATATCATATATATATATATATATATATTCTAATATCTTTCGCCACACTAAACTAGACATCGATTCGACAATCGTTTTTTTCCCGTGGATAAGTTTCGAACGACATCATACGGAATTACGACTGTCGATTTAGAACGGCAGTGGCCCTCGAACGAGGCGGGAAGAGATAACGCGGCATCGCTAATTGGGGATTCTCGCCGATTACAAAAAATAAACATTTACGAGTAATTAGGAGGACGCGGCGAGAAGTTCAATTGTCGGCGATGGCGCGTCGCCGGGGGGGAAGGGGCCGCCCTTCACGCGTCTGCCCGTCAATTTCAAGCCCGACGCCCGAGTCGCCGAATTAATCCGAATAAGTTATTTCGGCCGGGCTTTCGTTGCTTTTCCCGCGGGCTGCTGATGCGACGGCTTAGTTGGTTGTTGCCGCTTTCGGAGCTTCGAACACTTTGATTTTTAAAGCGTGCGTGAATTATTGAACGGGGACACAAAAGCAAGCATTGTTTCTCATTTGTATACCGGTGTTTGGAAATTTTAAGAATGAACATTTTTTTAGGAATAAAAGTATGATAAATGAAAAATTCAAATACGAAAGCTAATATTTTACGGGCGGTAGAGAAAGAAAACTGTAAAACTGTATTTTATTTGTCGAAACATTTTTACGTTTTTGCCCCTTAGGATAATGAAAATAAACCTTCAGGCTTTATAAACTAGTTATTTATCTTAACGAATCTGAAATTGGTTTCTAATCGAAGCGGTGCTTCATCGAGAGCAAAAGGCATTTACAATTGAAAAAGAGTATCTCGCGAACGAAAAGTAATAAAAGGCCATTGAATCTGACTGAACGAGTCACTAATCGATTTTCATATTCCCGAAAAAAAAAGAAAGGGAAAACAAGGGGGATGGACAAGAGAAAAGCTCGACAAGCGCCTCGCTGAACTCTGAAAATCTCTCCCAGCCTCTCGGGGACAAACGACATCGATTCTACGCTACTACGATCTACCTACGACATACTCTACCATCTATACCGTCGAGGACACTGTATTGCACATTCCAGTTTTTCCTTTTTTTCTCCTCGCCGCTCTCCACTTGACGTCTGGGGAACAGTCGGCGCTCGACGAGGACTCCAAGGAGGAGGGAGGAGGAACGGGGAAAAAGGGGGCGCGAGCGCCGAACGAATAATCGATCGAGATATCACTTTTATTATTCCAAGTCCCCGTTGTAAAAACGTTCGTCTGACGAGGGTCGAACCTCGAGTGAAGAAACGTCAACCGCTCCCGCTCATACTCGCGCGAGGAGAACACAGCTACACTGGCCTCGTCGTCTCCTCGGCTCGATGTTGCTTCTCACAATGAGCGGAAAAGCTGGGAAGGCAGCAGAGCGAGGACCGTCGACGGCGCTTTTATTATACGCTCGAAAAAGTGACTAGAGACCCGCGTGCAGCCGACGAAGATAGTGACGTTCTGTTGTACACCTGTTTGAGACACTCGAAGAAAGCGTGCATCGTTGGGTCTAAGCTACGGCTAAGTAGTTAGGAGGGACCGTGATATCGGACGTTACTTCGACTTAAATCATCCTAGGTCGCTAAGCTACGTTCAAACGTGAGGACACTGACTACGAGACTACGACTCCTTAGATTAGGCGTTCAAGCTGCTCTTCGCTAACTTTTGCCGGCGACTATCGAGAAATTTTCGCTACGCGCACGATTTTGGCCTCGGCCTACGCGAGCTTTTCTGACTAACTGCTGATTCAAGCTGGCGAGCGGTTACTAAAGGTCTACTACCAAGTACAATCAAGTTCCGAAACGAAGTTGACACTTTCTGGCTATTGTTGAGAGAGGTATTTTTGTATTTGAAAGTCAAACGCAAGTATTTGAAAATTTAGTTGAAAGTCTGTAAAATACTTTGAAAAGGGAAATCAATTTTCGTAAAAAGAGAGTGTTGAATAAAACACGAGTAAGTTTAATCCTTGATAGTTTTTTAAATCTACTTTACTAAAACACCTATCTAGCACATTAATTTAGTCTCTTCGGTTAGATTGTATTGAAGAAATCCATCATGAATGCGATAGATAGAAAAAGTGTACACAAGCTTAATTCTCCTTAATTTAGCACATTGAATATTAAGAGTTTAAAACCGTTACTCTATTGAATCTATTATCTTACATTTAAATTGTTTCATCAAGATAAAACATCTGAGCCCTTAAACTGCTTGTATAATCTTCTCTACCTAAAGCTTCAATTCAGCGGCACTAAATTCTAATACAATATCAATTTTGCAGGCATGCAAAACGATAAGAACTCTAATTCCGACCGACTGATCAACTCTCTACGAGAATTCCTACCTCTTAAAAGCGTTCTCTAAAGCCTACTCGACGAAGAGAAAATCCTAAACACCGATGCTGCCCTCTATTAAGAATAATTAGCTTCTCTATTCGGCATTCTTCGCCGTCTAAAAATCAACGCTGGAGCTGACGAGCTGGCTTTGCAACCCGTCCCGCTGATTTTCGGAGCGAAGAATGCGCGTCGCTCTTTGTAAACCCTGTTACGTGCCACCTCGCTCGCACAAAAAATAGATCGAGTCCGACTTTCGTTAAATAGATACACACTTATAGTATTATTAAATTTTCTTCTTAAATGCGCTCTGTAATTATTTATCGTTTTCTTAGGACTGGCGCCTTGTAAGGGACGACGCAATTTTTTTACTCTTTGGCACTAACGACTACGTAGATATCATAGATAATTGTCGATGTGATACCAGGCGGAGGAAAAGTGGCGTTCGGTAGATCTTTGGAGATGACTACTTAGTTTTTTTTGGTTTTAGAAGATGGCTTTGATTATTTAAACTCCTCGATTTTCACAACCTTCGACCTTTGATTTACTGATGGTTGTTCTGATTTTTTACGCTGTGGTAACAAATATGTGTTAAATTGTCAAAATGAAAGCAGGTAATATCGTTCATGTTAAATAACGAATAAAAAAATTTATTCAAATGCGAGAAACAACAAAAAATTCAACACATATTTAAGAATCCGTATATCTATGTCTTGACTGACAACTGGCTGTGAAAACGCTCGCACAGTTCATCTTCGCTCACGTAATACTAAATTATTTACAATTAGTACGATGATTTAATACTTATTTGACGTCGAACTTAAAGAGTATATTTTAAGTCGATATTGCACTTCGTCATCGTTATAAAGCGCTACATCGAGAAAATCGTTGCCTCCGGGCTGCCTTTGCCAGCCGTACATTATAAAAAGAAAACGTTGGAATGCAAATCTATTTTGTTCGATCGGTAGATTTTCGACAAACTGAAGTCGCAATTAATACCACATTACACATACTTCACTACTCGATAGCAAAAATAAATGTCGCGTCATACGTACACAGACTGCCCTATACAATGTACAATGATCCCGAGTAAGAGGTTCCTGTCTGTCGCGCATATATATTCATTTATGTATATCCATATAATATCATATCTATGTATAGAATATATAATATATCGTATCGCTATTTTAGGTTTATACAATATATAACCTCGTAGGTGAATTTACGATGATGAGCATGCAGAAATCGGCTTTTTCCTCGAGCATCTAACATGCCCCCTCGTGCCCTCTGCGCGCGCGCGCAATACTGCATTCTCCTGCGCCGAGGGCAGAAAGTAACCGCGCGCTATGAAAAGTCCTATTTATACACACATAAAAGTCCAGCGAGCCGCCGGAACTCCGGCCGGGAAACTTACGAGCTAATACTTTGGTAAAGACCCGATCGCACGTGCGCATATCTGTGTTCTGACTGCTCGCGAGAGCGCAGGACAGCGGGGAGTATCCGGTGCGTGTGGGTGCGTGCGTGCGTGTGTGTGTGTACGCGTCGCGCAAAGCCGCGCACAGCGTCGACGATGACGCGGTGAAGCGATCGTCGCTCCGAACAGAATATTACGCTGCTTTTAGGGCGCGCTTAGCTTCAGGACGAGAGTAATGCGTTTATGGAGAGTAGCTTTCGCTGCGGGAGGATTTTTCGCTAAAACCTTTTACTGCCGGCGCGGCTTTCGCTCGCCAAGTCTTGTGTGATGTGCGCTTCGAGATCGGCGACAGGTGTGACGGTGAAACTTGCCCTGCCGAATTATCTGGTAAATTAGTGTAGCGACTAGGAGATTCGAGTAATATTCTGTTCAGCGAGCGAATTTGCAGCTTTTCTTCTTCCGGCAAAGTCGCGCGCGCGTCGTGAGTCGTCGACGCAAGCTATAGTTTCTTTTTTCTTCTTCGGATTTTCGATTCTTCCTCACGAGATCTACATTTTAAACCTATCATGGACGTTTTGCTCTGTCACGGGGTGCCTCCGCCTTTCAAGTGCGATAAAATACACAGCGAAAAATAATTCGTTACAATATACACTTATAGTACGAGTTTCTTTCGTAGTCTGCGAATTCTTTCGAACGCGTCGATATCAAAGAATTTCGGATTCGTTAGATAAAAATAGCTGTAAGTACATATTTCATGCGTATGCCTGCCTTCTACGAATGTTTATATAAATTCTTTTTATATAAAAAACTCATCTCAATCCTATACACTGACTGTGTGGTTCGTGTAACCAAAAGGTGCTTCAAATAGTGTACAATATTCTCGGTTCGGACTGGAACATTGAGCAGAGAGGTTTAAAAGGAAAATAATTTTCGTAAGCAAAGAACTTTGAACGCAGAACTACACAACCAGTCTACAAAGTCACTTCTACGTAATTCGTTAAACGTCGCATCCCGTAAAAACTGATTTCCAGCAACAATGGGAAAGTATTATCACAAAAATAATTTCGTTAAAAATTATCTTAACCTCCTAAAGTATCGTTACGTTTGACGTCGATCCTCGCAATACCAGTTTCCGCACGTACGCGATTTTTCCCAGGCGACGTCGGAGACGCCGTTAAATTTTCAATCCCGGTACGTAGAGCTCGGTAAACGCGGTGAAAATATCAAAAGGCGAATGCCGATAATCCGGCCAGGGCCGGCCTGAAAGTAACGGAGGGAGGAGACACGGCGCTCGATTGTACTCGAGTCGTAAAGGAAAGCCCGGCTAATTTTTCAATGAGGGACAAGAGAGGCACCCTCGCGACTACATGCAGAGTTCGTAGTCCCCGCACTCGGACAGCGGAGACGTGGACGGGTACTAGGGATTCGGTGACTCGTAGGCCTTCTCGTAGTCTCGTCTTCGGATCACGGCGAAGTGCGTCATCTGGAAGGTGTTGGTCTTCTTGCAGCCGCGCTCCAGGGTGCCGGTCATGCTGTAGCCCATGTTGAAGTCGCTCGACGACACGTTCGACGTCAGGTACAGCTGCGAAGGGAAAGCAGAGGAAAACGGATCGTTTTTTTAGACGATTCTTCCTTAGGTTATATTCATATAGATGTGCAGCGTGTGATGGTGTGAGAGCATGCTGTTCTTTTGCGCTTTCTTTTGCGTGCTACGTGTCTTCTGTCGGCAGTTATCTTCTAATAAAACTTCTTCAACGCGCGATCCAATCTTTATGCTTTACAAAATAAGCTCAAACTGAGGAAAATTCTTCTACACTCTACAAAAACATTGTGCAAGCTGTGGAAGCTGTGGGTAAAATAAAACGTAAAAACAAGCGTGCAGAATAATTCAGCTCGAAAATCATCCGCGAACGTTGCTTCTTCAAATAAAAACTAATAGAACCAAATACACGCATGCAAATCCGCGCAAAAATAATGCGGGTCACCGCCACGAAAAATATATATTAACTGACAGTCACGAAGCGCTAAATCACTCATACGTCTCTTTCCTGCGCCCCGGTAAAAAAAAAGCGACGCCGAGAGGCGCGACACTGATACCGCGTCAGAGGTCGGCGCTTGCAAAAACGTCGCAGCGACTGCAGCCGAGATTGAAAAAAGCCGAGAGCGAGAGAGAGAAAAAAAGAATATACGTGCCTGCGCCGCCGTAATAACACTAGAATCTCGGCCTGGAAAACCCAATGACGCAGGCGCGAAAAAAAGCTCACGCGCGGGACCCAAATAAAGGACTCGCGATAATGATCTCGCGCAGTTTTGCCGCCGCTTTCTTCTCGCGGTCCAATTAACGGCTGCGTGCGCTCCGGTTCCGCGGAGAACGCACTTTGCTCCGGGGCGCCAAGCTCGCCGAGTGCGCGGGGCATTCGAGGGAAAGCGGCCGGGGGAAAGTTTTCTGGATTTGCCGGGAGTGATTTTTTTGCGCGCCGCTTGTGATTTTTTGCGCCGAGCTCTGCCTGGTCGCTAAATCACTGCTTTTCCTTTTCTCCGGGAATTTTTCTTCGAGTGCCACTGCCAGGCGCGAGAAAACCTTTTGTGTCATTGAAAATGCCTCGCGAAGGGAGTAATTGAATTCCAGACAATTAACTTGTTGCTACTTGTATTTTTAAATTTTTTTTTTTTTTTCATTAGTAAAGATGTAGAAAATTTAAAGTGACTAAAGATTTCGACATTAAAGAATAAAAGTAGAGAATCTTTGGTCGCGAGTGACGTCGTCCGTAGACGAGTCGCGAAAGATGACCACGCTGCTAGGAGATACGAGACTGCTCTTATGCACCGAAGCCGCATCGTGGACGTTAGCTCGGTGTTAGATCACGAGCCTCGCAATATCGCGTGGTCCACGGTTCGAGTCCCGTCGTCCACTTTTGTCTTTCCTTCCTTGCTCGGTCTTTGTTTCATTTAATTCGCGGCTCGTAAAACTTTGTTTATTCTTTTTCAAATTAAATTTATCCTAAAATGACGGAAGGCAATTAAAAACTTGAACGCACCGTATTTACCAACGACTCTTCCAGATTCTCATGCTAAAGACAACTCCCAAGATAAAACAAGCTGGCCATGTTTATTTCCGAGCGCACCCAGGACGAAGACGGACGGACTGCAGAGAGCGACGAATTCAATATTATACTCGACTCGCGGAGTAAATAAAAGAGTCGCCTCTCGGCGAAGGAGTGCAGCTGTCCGGCAGCTGGAGATGCGCGATGGCGGGCCGGGAGTAAAAAAAAAAAAAAAAAACAAGGAAAAAGAGAGGAGAGAGAGGCAACGGGTCACCGGAGCGCGAAAGCCTGCGAGAGACAAACGCCGAGGGGAAGAACGGAGGCTGAAAGGGGCTGCAGATTCTTGGGGACTTTTACGAGCCGATTTGTTTTTCTGCCGGATTGCTGGAATTATTGCCCCTTGCATTTTTTATTGACTCCCGCCGTCGTTTTATCGAGGAAGGCGCTCTCGATATTGTTGATTTTTAGACACTGAACGCGACGATTTAGTCGCCCCTCGGTGGTGTTTATTATAAGGATATGGAAATGTTTACTTACGAAGAGGCTTTGCGAGACTTACTATAACTAATTGAAAGCTGGATCGGTGCCATGCTGTATAAACGGACTTAGCAGGAAAGTATAGATAGGTTGGCAATCCTACAAAGTCAACGTAGAATCCCAGCAATTCGCACCGACACTGCAGTGGAATTTGCCATCTTGAGCAAACTAGAAGTTACCGAGCTACCGCTTAATCTTACGAAATTGTAATTGCGCCACACATTACTTCCCCTGTACACCGAGAACAAGTCGGGGTAGCGATCACATTGAAAATTGGGGAAAAAATTGTCTCGGGAGCTTTTTAATCGCGAGGCGCCGTAAATTGTTAAATAAATTGCACTCGGACGTCGTCATTAAAATTTCATTAAAAATTACGATGTAAAAGTTAGTTTAAAAATCCCAAGCGGTCGCGACAAATGAAAAAGCAGCATTGACTTTCGCCATCCGAGCGTCAGCGTCGAGATCCATCCGGAGCGGGCGTCGCCCACATGCCGATAATACCCCAACGAGGCATCGCTCAGAAACACTAGTCGGCACGCACTCCCCTCGGCACTCGAGCCTCGTTCGGTGGCCAAATACACGAGGAGCGGGGGAGGGGGCCGCCTACCGCAGTCTTCGGGATACAATGGCAGAGAGAGAGAGAGAGAGAGAGCGGGATGCGCCGCCGCCGGCACATAATCGAGTCTCGCCCGAACGCATTAAACCCGCTCCCCGGAGTAAGAAAGCCGCCGTCTCCCGATCGATAATTCACTCGATTGCCGTCCCGGCACAATGCGGCACGCGCGCGCGTTTTATGACTCTCGGCTCGTAAAGCTCGCGCCTTTTTTTTTTTCAGCGCGGAATTTCGGCTAACGACGCGCGAGATAAGCGCCGGGTACTTTCGCAGCTCTCGGCGCTTTCTCCGCTCCCGGGGAGTCTTGTTATCGCGCGGATTTTCCTCGTGAAATTGGATTCGCCGGACTTTTTTTGTAGGACTGTACGGGTGGCTTGGGGAGGGGTGCAGCGATGTTGCGGGGCAAGCGGCTGCTGTACATGCATTTGCGAACGGATGCAGTGAGAAGCAAAATGATCAATCGATCGATACTTTTAAGCACTTACTTTGAAATCTGCATCCGTGGCCATTCGCTTAAAGGATCCGATGATGTACAGCGTTCCCGTTCCTGTATCGACCATTTTGGCCTGCGTGCTGTACCTGAAACAAGAAGGAAAACAAATTGAGTTTATTGGAGTCCCATTTGATTATTAATCTATGATGCAAGAGTTGCTCCTTCATTAAAATAAAGTTAGAACTCGATAACAGTATTTTGCGGCAAGTTTTAATTAGCGTCCGGTGCAGAAGTAATAAATGGATTAATCTGATTGACGAATAGAGCTGCAAGTTAATTGTATTCGAGTGATTCCGAAAACTTTCATTTTGCTTCCACTTGAAGATATCTTTAGAAGCCATCGTTACTTAGTCAACCTAGAAACTCCAATAATATCGACGAGGTCAGCTTGATATAATTTGCTTCCAACTATAAGTCACCCTCCCGCTGCTTCATTGATTAATCAAAACTTTCCCACTAAATCAATCAGTTCCGCGCATCCTTATAACCCCAGGAACCAGCACTTGAATATCGCGTTATTTTTGCCACTTCCGCCCCCCCCCCCCCCCAGTCAATGTCAATTATACGCCTCTATAAGTGGAGCGTTTAACTTCCGCGGCAGAAGCCCCTCGTTCAAGCGTCGAAATCATCCGGCGCGAATTATTTCCGAGCTCTCGAGCCCTCTCCGGGCATTGTACACGAGTCGAAAGCAAAAGCTCCGGCATTCAGCGCAGCCGAGTACCTCCCCCGCCCGACAAGAGGGGGCCCCGCTACTTTGTCGCGGCCGACGCAACAGAGGCCGCTTCGAATCATTAGCCGATCCTCTCTAACGAAGTGATCGTCGCCGAGAGAGAGAGAGAGAGAGAGAGAGAGAGAGAGGGGGGGGATTTTATGCTACTTTCGAAACTTTAGCCGCCCCTCTCGAAAGAAAGTTCCCGCCGGAAGAGAGGCGAAAGCGGGGCTCGTTCTTCTTGGGATGCTGCCGCTGTCGCTGCTTCTGAATTCCTTTCGCACGATGCATACTTGTAGCACTCGGTTTTGAAAGGGTGTGGAAACTTGTGGGAAGATGCCTCGAGAGGGATGTGATGGATTCCTGAAGTTTCTGGAAGGGGGGGGGGCTGGAGTTTCGAAGCGGGGAATTGGTTATTGAAAGATTTCGGATTGATAAACAATGGGAATGAGGAAATTTTGGCTTGCAAAGTGACGACGAAAAAGCCACGAAATTCTAAGTACAAATCCAATTGCCTGCTGCTTGGAGTTGCATGATTTACCTTCACAAATTTTCCTACGAAAGAGTAGTATTTAATTGCCAAATGGCTTTAAGCATACAAAAAGCGGTCGATAATTTTACATAAAACCCATTATTCAATGTCTATCCTGCCGCGAAGTGACGAAGGAAACAAACTTTCTCGCAGGTACACAAGTAAGGTGCGTGTCTAGCGGCAAAGACGATCAATCTCCTTTAGGCAGCGAAAGTCAAGAGGGCAAGGCAAAGTAGAGCCGATCGTCGAGCTTCGAAAATCTTTACAGGACGTTTAGCGGCCGGCGAGCGCACCACCTCAAAGCATCTCCTCGCAAAGGGCTCATTCTGCCAGTCTCCTCGGTCATTAAAAGTTCAAGAGCTGTGACGGAAATCCTCGAACGGGAATTATTTAAATTCCAACTCGGCCGCGCGTCAGGTCTCGTCGTCGGCGCGGCGGCACAAAGGGACGAAAGCCGGCGACATTCCTTCCGTCAGTTTTTTCCGCCCGAGCGATCGGACTAATGGCGAGAGGGCGCGCGGGCGCACAAAAGCTCTCTCGCGCCTCCGCTTTATCTGCTGCCTCTGCATCCGCCAGAGCGCGGCCAGGAAGTCCGAGAAGTCGGCGCCGAGGCCTTTCACGCGGAGTAATTACGGTTCGGGGCTCTGCATCTCGGGCTAAACGACCTTTTTGTTAGGGGAATGGCATTCCTGGCTCCCCCCCCCCTTCTTTTTCGAGTCCGTTGACAGATGTACGGTCGACAAATTTTTTATGAGTTTTCGAGACGGGAAGTGTCGTTCTGGTCTTCATGTTAATTTGTGCAATGCAAAATTAGGTCAGAAGTTAGTTCGAGCGACGTAACTCGCTTTTATTTGCTTAATCGGAAAACTGAAAAATGTAATAAATGTTACTAAATTTAATTACTGCTAAAAAATTTATTTAAAAGTAAAACTCCATCAATAACCTACATTCATTCTAAATCGATTATTACAATGATAATAATTCTAACTCCGTCGATTTATTTCTCGATGCCCCAGAACAAGAAGCCCGGAAGTATTCTCCTCTATCAAGCAATTACTCCTGCTTCCCCAGCAATAAAAGGTTAGGAATCCAAGCTTGCCCCGCGCACCGCCTCCCAAATAACAATCCCAACAAGTTCCCGCAGTGAATTTCTCCTCGGCCTGGACTTGCACGCAACGCATCTTTCCGCAGCAGCGATCGTCCAATCAGTGCGCAATCATAAGCTCGTCTAGCCCCGTAATCCTCGCTCGAAAACTCCTCGACAAGCCGAACGAGAGAGAGAGAGAGAGAGAGAGAGGGGGAGGGAGGGAGTTCACTCTCCTTTTTCGCTTAATTCTCGCTCGCAGTCGAGCCGCGCGGACACGACACAGTAGTTTGCCCGGCTTGGTAATGACGTTAGCTACACGCGCCTTTACGAGAGCCGCTTTCATTAAAATTTTCAACGAAGCGCCGCATTACGGGCCGTAAAATTAATCCTCCAGCGCGCGCGTCCGCATTTTATCAGCCGCCGCGCCGAATAAAAGTTAATCTCGAAATATGGACTCTGCCCCCGGGGGGGGGGGGAGACGACGCACTCCGTCAAGGAGCGTCAACTTTCTCTCCCGTCGCCGTCCGCTCCAAGGAGCCGCGGCAAAGTTCCGCGACGTTTTTAATTAAGCGAGGAGGCTGCGGCCGCGACGAGCGCGGGGAATGTTTCCGAAACTTTTTTTCCCGCCACCGACGTTTTTAAAGCCGGTCGATACGCTGCAGACGCGGCCCCCTCCGCGCGAATTTAGAGAAACGCAGACTTTGTAATTGCTTAGCTCCTCGGTCGTTACGGCTCCTCTGCCGTTTCAATTAACCGCGTTTTCGGAACAAAGGGATTTTCGGGTGGAAGCCCGCGCTGAACGGTTTTGGATTTTTCCCTCCTGGTCTTTAGAGCCGCGTATGAAAATATGTGCAGCCACGCCGCGTGGTAAACGTTTTTATTTTTCCTTTTTTTTTTTTTGGAATTCCAGAGCAAAGCTCGAGCAGCTACTTTTTTCGAGCCAGCTCACCTGAGGCTTTTTAATTAAACGCAAATTTGACGCTTCTAGCTGTAAACATTAATTTAACAAGATAAATACATGCATGCGTATTAGTTGTTGCCGCGAACATCATGAACAGATTCAAAGGGAAAAGGAATTTTTTGATGATTAATTATCGAACACTAATAAATAAACTCAAAGTGCTCGTCTGCAGCGAACCGATAATTATGTTACACATAATTAGAGAAATCCATTTAAAATCGCATATTTTTTTAACGGGCTCGAGACTCAAGTAGGTCAGCAGCTAATGACGTTCCCCGGCATCGCAGAAAAGAGAGACGCGAAAAAATTCTGAAAGCAGAATTAACTTCTGCTTCAAGCGACTAAGCAACTTCTAATCCCAATTCAATCCTCTATCCTCCCGAGCCGCCCACGCGGCGCCGGTCGCTGCTCAAATAAACCCCGGGACGGCCTCGCGCTTCTTTCGCCGCTGCTCCTCCTCGGCGCGGCGAAAAAATGACCTCCGATCGACCTCGGCGGCCGCAAACCCCCAGCGGACATTTCGCAGACAGTCAAAAGCAGCGGGCAGAGTCAAACGGAATACGTAAAAGTCCCCCCGGGCGTCTCCTTCCCCAAAGATACGTCCCGATCCCTTTCAATCGCAAAAGCTGCTATGACTTTTGTAAACACAGCCGTCGCCGTCGCCGTCGCCGCCGTCGCTCCTGAATATGGCTCGCCGTAAAGTGGCTTTTTACGTTCATCCGCAGCCCTTATCAATCCCGTCTCCCGACTGGCCGACGCCGCGACGACTTTTATCGCGGGAGATGGGAGCGCATCGAGAATTAGGTACCGACTCGGGTTTTACTTCTCTGTTTACTCGTGATTTTACGCCATTGTCGAGTTTTTTCATTCGAGCGGACACGAGTTCGCGGAGTGGAAGTCCGATTGTTCCTGAAAATTTTAAGATTGCGGAACAAATTTCTGTTGAATTCTTCAACAATGAAGTTCAATTATTAATTTAATCAAAGCAGAGATACGGTTTGAAACAATGAACTGCGCTTGGCTTTGAGTAAATTATTATAAAATTACACGCTTTTGCACTTCAACCCTTTATTGATTATCCGCGATGTGAAATAAGTTTAACGTATAAACTATCGTATTATATAATTAAATAAATATTTTATAAACGAAACGCAGAATACCTATTCAAGTATTCAAGTATCCAAGTATTTACAAAGTACAAATATAGGTACATTAAGAGTTTTCGCGAGATTTATTATTCACAATCGCTTTCCGCATATCGTGAAAACTGCATCTACGTAAATATTTGAAATTCGATCAACAAAGGAACAAGAAAAATCTCTCGATATTTTTAAAGATTCATCTGAATCTGCTCGCGAGCGCAGCGGGCATTATCTATTTACAAAAAAAAGCTATATTTTTCAGCGTACGGCCATTAATTCGAGACAGCATTCGATCCCGCGACACTTCCCTCGATTATAAAAAAAAAAAACGAAATCCGAAAATAAAATCAAGCCCATAAATGTTTTAACCTACATTACTTTCCTATAAACTCCGAATAAAAGCAAGCATTCGCGCAGCAACGCGAAAGTCAGCCGTTTCTCCCCTCAGCTTCCGGCATCTCCGCCTCGTCACCAGTAGATAAAGTCTCGGCGCCGAGGGGAAGGTGGCTCGGGGGAGGGGCGGGAGGAGGTCGGGAGGGACGAAGGCCCGCGCTCGTAAAGCTCTCGGGGAAACAGCCGGCATCGGGTTCTTACCCTACATCCGCAACTATCGGAATCGTCCCGCGTTCCCGAACAAACGAAATCCCGCTTCCGCCGGCTCGTAAACGAGAGAGGGGGAGAGAGAGAGAGAGAGAGAGAGGAGCGATGCGGGTCGCTTTGAAATCCCGAGGAAAGTCTGCCGCCTTTGAGGGAGGGAGACAATTACCGCTCGTTACAGGTGTGCGCGCGCGCTCGGGGAAATTCTAATCAGGTATATATACGCGCCGACGGCTCCGGGAGGAGGCGGAGGTGGGAAAAAGAGAGCCCCGTCGCGGGAGGAGGCGCGTTTATTGCCGAGCTTCCGGGGACGTGGGCGGCGCGCTCGCGGCGCCGATATTGCGTTTGTTCTGGGGATTCAAAGCCTCGCGGATGCATGCGAATCGGCTATTATAAGTGCCCGGGCGCTGCTCCCCGCCTGGGAATGAAATTGAGTTTATGAAAGTCGAACGCGCGGCGGGGGGCTAATTTACGAGGGGCCGCGCGCCGCGCATACGGTATTTCTGCAACACGGAAATTTACATTTTTCGCCTCGGACGAGCGGGATATTTCGAATTATTTTTCTGAAAATAATTTCGACGAAACTGCTGTCTCCCTTCACGTGCGCGAGCTTGTTTTGTTCCCCGAGTGCGCAAGAAATTTTTTAATAAAGCTCTTTGATAAAGGCGCATAAGCGTCCGTGTCCTCCTCATAAACACCTCAGCGCGACAGCATTCACCTCGGCGAAGCGTAGAATTCATAAATTCGCAGGTCGGCTTATTGCGCATTCCCGGCCGTCCCCTGGCAACTTTTTGCACACTAATTTCAGCCGCTCGATCTGCATGCACAAAGGCGCAGCGCGCCTCCGTCTCTGCAATATGAAGCCGAGGCTCACGTACAAGACGGCGCTCGCGAGGAGCACAAAGCCCCGCAATATTCAGAGCGGCGGAACCGAAAAGGAGTCGGCGAAGCCGCGGAAACGCTCGCCCGGCCTGACCCCATTAGTCCCGGGCGGACGCGTCGTTATTGTCGCGCGAAATTCCGCTACATTTCCGGGCCGCGCTCCGCGGCGAGCCTCGGGGGCCTGTAAATAAGGGGGAAGGGGGCTCGACGTCGATATAATGCACGCTGAAATCGATGCTGCTCGCCGTATTTTTCGAGCCGGAGGCGGAATTATTTAGACGGCTGACGCTGCTGGAGGAGTTCTGGAGGCCGGAAGTATGAGGGCTAAGTTT
This sequence comes from Ormyrus thymus, assembly GCA_035582935.1. Classification (NCBI taxonomy): domain Eukaryota; kingdom Metazoa; phylum Arthropoda; class Insecta; order Hymenoptera; family Ormyridae; genus Ormyrus; species Ormyrus thymus. The sequence goes on from JAWWEM010000010.1 coordinate 8,652,296, forward strand.
AGTTGGGGACGAGTTAAGATTGATCTTGGGGGAGGAGGCGAGCTTGCCGTATCTTTTATTAGCGAGGACATTTCTTTGATACTCAGGAAGTTACTTGTTCATCCTGTTTTCTTTATGTTTACTCGAGCTTTCGCGGGAGAAGTGGGCGAAGCTGAGGTTATATAAGAGTTAACGCAAACGATAAATATAAGTGTAAGAATACAGCCAATTATTTACCTTCTCGTTCCAGCGACCTCGACTACTTTACAGCGACTTCGACTCCACCAGAATGGCGTCAATGTCCAGTAGGAACTAATCGCGCTCCTCGCCCAGCCTTCCTCAGGAAAGAGAAGGACCTGCAAAATACAAACAAACGACATTTCATTAATTCAATGTATAAACGTAAACAGCACTATACGTCTGCACTTGAATTCAGTTGAAAAATTGTAACGAACGAAACTTTGCCGGAAGTTAATTAAAACTTCTCTCGCGGAGAAAAGAAAATTTGAATGCGCTCTCCCGAGTCTTTCGATCCAGCCGTGGCAAACGTATTCCGCCAATTCGTAAAAAATTTCGCATCCCCGCCCCCTCGCGCAAAAGCCACCCTTGCCTTAATAAAGGAAAGGATTCTCGAGAAAAATGAAAACTCGTACAACATCGGAGCATCCTTCTTCCCCCCGCGGCAGATATCTCTATCTCCCCCACCCCCCTCTGCGGGAGAAGAAAGAATGAGAAATTGGATGATCTTTTTCATGGCGTGTCGGACGCGCGCGCGGAAAGGGTCGATAGTAAATTCCCCGCGGTATCGGCGTAAGCTACGATCTCGTCTCGAGAAATAAATGCAGACCGAAGGCGAGCTAAGGAGGATTTCGCAAAATCGCTAAGCTTATATCCGCGCGACGCCCGGAGATGAAGGATTGCCAAGCGGCCGTAATTTCGAAGTGGAAAATATACGCGGCTCGTTGCAGCAGCCGCCGGTGCTGCTGCTGCTTTGCCTGGAATTTCCGAGGATAAGTTACCCCTGGTGGATTCTATTGACTTGCCGCTGCAGAGCAGAGTTATTGAAATGCAATGTGCTTCTTTTATGTGCAGTTTCGATATTGAATAAATGCGGCGCTGCCGGGGGATTAAAATGTGAGCCCGTTGCGTGTCTGTCGAGAATTACGTGTCGGCCGCTTTGCTTGTTATTTCGTGTACTTGCGAATCTTAATAATCGGAAAATGTTTGAGATAAAGATATGGAAATAAAGTCGTCGTAAACATATTTATTTTTTAAAATTCCTTTATTGTTTCGTTTAATTTTGATAATTTTATTTAAATGAAATATTTAAGAGACATTTACCGTTGTGAAATAATATTATTGTCGGTGGAAATTTAAGAGCCTTATTTGGCAAAAACAGGTATGTCAGTGATAGTTTAATTTTATATAAAATCAATTTCCTATAATAGAAAATGATAATAATTATTATTTTCAATAATGGCGTATTAACTTTTAGGGCAAAACACAATTTCACCATGAATTCATACTTCACGTAAAGAAAGAAAGGAAAATTTATCGTCTTCAGAATCCATACTTTATTGGTATTTTTCTCTACTTTATGCTGACGTCAATTTTTGCACTTTACGACATGATCAGTTTTAAGGCAGAGTGCTCCTCACTTTTATAAATAACATAACAAGTTCGTACAAGACAAAATTTTCTACGAAAAGAACTAAAATGAAGAATGAGCTGGAAAAAGAGTTAAATCCAAGAAACACCTCATCCCGCTTCAACATTTTTCCCTCGATTCTCCCCCAACCTCCTGTCCCAAAAAATTCTCCCCAACGTTTCACTCCCCCCCCCCCCCGAAAGCCCTCAATTATTATCCGAATCCCGCCGTTAAATCACTCCGAAATTCAGACAATAATCCCGCGCGGAAAGAACTCTCGGTGCGTGTAATAATCGAGCGAAGCCGCACGCAGCCTCGTTGCACTGGGGAAAAAGACGCCTCGGGGGCCCGAGCTCCCACAAATATCGTTTCCGTTCGCGTGTCGTCTCGGCTCCGTATTTCCTCGGTGCGCGGCGCAGCGACCGCGCCTGGAGTGCGCCTGTGTACGTATATACGAGCGGGCCGAGGCGGGAGGGAGGAGGGTAATATCTGACCGAAATATTGAAATTCTCCTGGGTGCCATTCGGGCGGGCTGCGCGCTGCGGTTGTGTAACGCGAATTCGAGTACGGATATTATATACGAGCAATGGACGCTCGAGCGTGAACAGAGAGAGAGAGAGAGAGAGAGAGAGAGAGAGAGATATATATAGTTTGCTCGCTTCATTTTTCCGAGCTCTTTAAGCTATCGCGTAAATAAGCTTTGTTTGGCCCGCTGACTTTGCCGCGACTCGTTTTTCGTTTTGCTTTCGCATGATCGGGGAATTAATAATCGAATTGCTCGCCGATAATGCGGCAAAGAGCTACGGGATTATCTTTAATCGGGCCAAAATGCGCGTCGGGTATTTCCTTAACGATTGCTCAAATGAAATTGTTCGGTCAATCGGAAAATTTTTATAAAATCCATACTTCGTTCTAGAGCCGAATTTACGCCGCCTGCTGTGTATATAGATTCTTTTAGTACGATGCCTTTGGCATTTCATTAAATCAAATTGATGCTTTAAATTTCAGCGATTATTGAAATATTCGATAAAAATGGCCTTCAATTTATGCAGCGTTTACATTTAAAAATAATTCGCCTTTGACGTTTTTCAACAGTGGTATAATAATAAATTGTGCGACAATAAATACTAATATATTTTTTGCAAATTAAAATAATGAAACGCATGTTTATATTATTATCCGCCCGACCAAACTCGATCAGCGTCTGCTGACCTACATTTCATTTTGATTTATAAGAATATTTGTATTAAATGCACTCCCATATTTTATTAATATTTAACGCGAATTTAAATTATCATTATACCGGTAACGAATTTCCTGTCCCCTTCATCAGCGCGGAAAAGAAAATCAAAAAGGGAACGTTATTATCAAACCAAATAACCTCAGCGCATTAATTAAACCTTTGAAAAAAATTTCCATTTCCGGAATGACCTTGCCCAGGAGCGATTCCTCATCTGCAAAGAGCAGCCGGCCAGTACACAGCGCGCCAGAAAAGGGTAAGCACGCTGCAGCTCCCCGGCATTCCTCGATATAGAGCTTGACAAAAAATCCAACGAGAATGAATAATCGCGCCGCGACTCGCGCGAGGGAAAATAATAAAATACCGAACTCTCTCTCTCTCTCTCTCTCTCTCTCGCTCTCTCTCTCTCTCTCTCTCTCTCTCTCTCTCTCTCTCTCTCTCTCTC
>JAWWEM010000010.1:8655707-8715512 GCA_035582935.1 Ormyrus thymus
TCGTTGAATTGATTATAATATCGTTCATATGACCACAGTGTTGTCAAATCAATAGCTTGGTGGTTGAATTGATTATCAGAGTTTTTGAATTGACGATGGTTTTTTCTCAGTGTTGATAAAACTGTCGCTATAAATTAAAGACCCGACAAAACGAGATCGCCGTGTATATAGTTTAACCGAATTTCCAAGACACCGATGCGCAAAGATAAGATTTATTCCATCATCGAGTCCCGGGTTCATTGAACGTCTCTCATCCGAAATCTCCCCGCCCCTCCAACAATACGCGAAATTGTAAGTTTAATAACCCGGCAGCGGCGGCGGGCGCTCACTCGTTAAAGCCCCGATAAGGCGGAAGCGAGAGCCAAAGGACCGCCGTCCTCGTCGTCGTCGTCATCTTGGCGGCCGAGGCGAGGAGCGAGCCGGTAAAAAATGGTCGCTCGATTTTTCAGGGAACGAGCGCCGGGCAAAGAGGAGTCCATCGACGGGGATAGAATATCGTGACTCTCCTCCGGAAGCGGTGTAATAAATGCCCCCCACCCCCTCCGCCCCCCGGTCGAATAATAACGGTTATTGAAAGGAAATTCCGCGTGCGCTCGAGATATGAAAGAGTTTCGAAACTCTCGGTGGCATTAGCCCAGTTCCCGGGGGCGGCTACGGCCAAGACGTGACTTTAACCCCCCCGTCCTCCTCCTCCTCTCACATCCTCCTGCGCAGCCGCGACTTCCGGGATAATGGTTATTCGGATAACGAGTCGATTTATCTTCCGCGCTTCTTTCGCGCGCCCGCCCCCCCGGAGCTGGAACTATCGCGAGTTTGACGACGGGAAATAGTCGGGCGGGAGGATGGGTTTAATGGTCTTTGGGGCAAGACTCCCCGAGCTCCGCACGCGATACACTCGGCTCGCGGCAGCTCGGTTATGCAAACGAAAAATGAATGGCTTTGACGGATGGGGGGCTCTTCGAGATTCTGGAAATGAATTGTAGATTGGCTGAATCGCCGGGGTGGATGAAGAATGAAAGCTTATTCCGAGGCTTAGAAATCCAGGCTCACTCGCTGAATGAGGCTACTTATTCCTACCTCCTTCGCGCTCTTGTGTGTCTGCTAAATTATGGGGTGCGTGTTTCCCTCGAACTGCAGAGAAAGAGAGAAGGACAGGGGCTTCGCGGCGGAATTGCTGATCCTCTTAAAAACTTACTTCGCAAAAAACAATTATACATAATAAATTATTTATTCCGACGAGGAGAAAAACCCCGAATAAGCTGGCGACGAACAATAAACCTTAAGCTCCCCAAAGCCGGTCTTATTACACCAGCCGTTCGCCTCTCCTTTGACAAATTGTTTCCCACTCTCCGTGGTACATCCTTTCGCCGCGTTTACGTAATGCCGCGGCGAGGCAATCGGCCAGAATGAAGCCGGAAGGACAGTCCTTTACAGAGCCTCGCCTCCCCGAGGGGGAAGTGGATCCGCTGCAAGCCACGTATCCCCTTAGGGGGTAGACCGCGCAAGCCACTTTCCTCCGCGGGTGAGATGCCGCTCCGAGGACACTCCGCTTCTCTCCCAGGCCCGGCGTCTGCAGTTTTGCAGCCGGACTTTGGAGCGCCGCAGCCGCGGAGCGAATCGAGTCTCGGGAAAATCTATGTAATTGGGCGTCAGGCGCGAGGGCGCAGTGCTTTTGATCTTGGGTCGGTGGTTTTTCGTCCTCGATTCGAAAATCATGAGTTTGAAAATCTTTCAATGCTTTTGGAAACTTCGAAGCCCCCCTGAACTTAACTTTTATCGAAGTGCCTGAATGGCTTTCATCTCGATCGAAGAGCCTAAGATTATTTAAATTGCATAAAATAATTTGAAAACATTGAGTCGTAAGCTCGCGTGCCCTCGACGAGACGACAAATTATTTCACCTGGAAACGAAAAGTTCCGTCAATCTAAGTGACACAGCCCCAAGATGAATTGTAACTATTCCTCCGAAAATTCTTCAGCCGACTCATTGTCCGATCATTATGATCAGCCGAGTACCTCCTAAGTATCGCTAAACTTCTTGCCCCCCGGCCGGATTAATCATCTTCGACGTACGTCGCGCCGGCAGAAAGCTTTCCCCTGTTTCCAGCCCCCCTAAAGAAAGAAAAAGAAGCTCGCGCCGATCGTTACGCGCGCCCGCCGCAAAGTACAAAAGTGCCCGATAACCGCTCGTTCGCGGCGCGGCTTTCGAATCGGCGGCAGTTATTTGAATGGATTTAGCGGAGCCTATCGGCCGCGACGAAGGAGCCGCCGCCGCCTCCGCCTTGGCCAATAAAATGCAATTTCGCCCGGAGGCGTGTCTCGGGAAGTTTCCCATTAGGCGAGTCTTTTACCACGGGCAGCTCCCCGCATTGAAAATCGGACTCCATCCGCCGGACCGTCGGGGAATTTAGTGCCGGCCGGCCACTTTTAGATATCGGCGGGCAGATAGAGAGCAAATAGAAAGCTTAGAGGAGGCTTTGCCGCCCGCGTTTTGGCGCAATGGCCTGTACGCTGTAATGGTGGATGATACGGCCCGGTTTCGGGCGGCGGAGGGAAGGGAAGCGGAGCGGCGCTCTCCTCCGGAATTCTCGAGATTCGACGCTATAAAGGAAATTCAAATAAGTTTCGTCCCGCGATAAAGTTCCTATTTAATTTAAAAAGTTGGCTCGGAGCTTTTAAGTTTTGACGATTCCGAGCATATTGAAAAATCAGATCCAATTCTTCGGGGCTATTATTACTTTTCTATTACAGTAAAAAATCTATCCTTGATTTTCAGAAAGGGATTTCGAGAATAACGGCAATACGTTCTTCCAATGTACATTTGATTCTTATCAATCATGTACGAATATTCTTTTAAATTGGATCCATAAAAGAGACGCGTTCGCGAGATAAGATAAAAAAAAAAGACTCGTTACTTTAAATTGAATAATTCGAGCAATCTCGGAGCGTAATGAATTTCCCGTGATATCCCGAGTCACTCCAATCAGCAACAATCGCGAGAGGAGTTGCCAACTCGTCAGCCGAACGAGAGCGAATCTCGTCTCGGCGGAGGTGGCGATAAGCGACTGTCGGATGTGCTCGAGCTCGCGTGAAAATTGCAGCGAAGTCTTGGAGCCAGCAGCCAGTCGAGTAATAATCGCAGCTCCCTCCGCAAGAAGAACCGCCGCGGAAACGCGCAAATTATTCAAACGGGAGAAATGTTTGGCAAGCGAAACCGTACCCTTGTTTGCCTGATTATTAGCCTGGATGCCGCGAGCCTGTTTTTTTTTTTTTTCGTCGTTTAAATTTTTTTCTTAATCCCTTATCCGCGGACTGATTGTCGCCGGTGGAAATTATGCAAATCCGCGCAGCCGTACATTTTCCACTTCGCTTTCGATTACATTCACGCTTCTACTCGGCGCGGAACAAAACCGAATTACTCTCGTGATTACACGGGCACGTTGCGCGCGAAAAAGCGAGGTCGGTGAGACCGAGGAAAGTAGTATTTTTTTTTCTTTTTTTGCCGGGAAAATTAATTTTGCAAAGTTTCGAGAATCGGCTAAAAGAGGGTTCCTTTTTTAATTACTGCATCTGTCCAAAAAGGGAGGAGTATATGTAACGAGATTTTATTTTAATCAGGCAACCGCGCACTCGTTAAAGATGTATTAAATTAAATTTTCCTCTATATAGCTATGCATTAATATTAATACGAGCAGCAACGTGTTGAGCTTGAATGTAAAATTTTTTTGCGGAAACGATCGCAGTTTAATATTTAAATTTTTTTTAACGAAACAGATTCTCTAGATTGCGCCAAAATTTTACGTTGAAATTCATCCCGTTACATTTTCAAGTTTCTGAAATAATTCGGGGATACAATTTTATTTAATTAAAATATAAATTACGAATTTCCAGCTCGTCGTAAAACTTAACGAATAAAATTCCCGAAATTTCTAAATTCAAATGCAGATTCTAGAAAAAAAAAAAAGCGTAAAAATATTTCACGACAAGACTATTATTAAAAATTTCAGCCCCTCCTGAAAAATGCAGAAAACAATTTCGCCATTAATATTCTCCTTGCGCAAGTGGCGCGCAAAAGCTGCGCCCCCCCGTCGATATGAACGTAGCTACGAAAAGACACGAGAGAGCCAAGCATGCCCGACAGACCTTGTTAGAATATCCGTTGTATCTGAGCAGCTTCCTGCAGCACTTGCCGCGGTTCTCGTAGTAGAACATCTGCACCATGTCCGAGCGGTCGGTGAAGGCGCTGACGGAGAAGGGCCCGCCGCTCCTGCGCTTCTGCTGCTTCTGGCTCTGCTGCTGCTCCCGCTCTCGCTCGCGCTCGCGCTCGCGCTGCTGCGTCGGGGCCGGCGCGTCCCGTCGCCCCAGGGGCACGCACGGACACCACCCCGAGACCATCACACCTTCTTTCCCGCCGCCTCCTCCTCCGCCGCCGCCACCAGCACCACCACCGCCCCCGCACCCCCCGCCGGCCAGACGCGCCGATTATCGCTCGCCCGGCGCCATGACCGAGCAAGCGACTCTACCCGACCTGCTGAGAACTGAGAGCTGTCTGGGCTTTCCCGGGGCGATCACATCGGGGAGGCGACCGAGGCCGAGGAGTGAGCTTCGGTTCGGCTGGCTGAGCGGCTGCGCTTCCGGGACATGCTGCGCGGCTGGCTTCGGTTTGATCAATCAATCTGCGAACAGAAATTTATATATAGATAGTTTTTCACCCCGAGCTCGCAGTGGCAGTGGGGCGCTTAGTTATTTTTGAAAGGAGAACACTCGTTTCGAAGGCAATCCAGAACGACGCCGCGGACGACGACTGCTTCGATCAATTTTCCAAGTGAATCCGAGGCGATACGGGACAAGAGTATAACGGAATTAGCGGAGCCTAGCAGGGATGAGCGGGACAGAAACATGCTCGAAGCCGCGGGAGAAGAGTGCGGCATTACTCCCGGTGCTTTCGGGATAAAAGAAATTATCGGGGAAAGCTCAGGCTCTCGGCCGGCGCCGCGAGCGCCGAGGAGGGAAATTAAAGCCCGAGACCCAGGAATCGCTCTTTCATCGACTTGGATTAATTGTTAGGCGAGTCAATTAAATCAAGACTTTACCGCTGAAAGTGAGAAAGGGAGGACGGGACGAAATTGATGAAGAAGCCCGCCGCCGCCGCCGCTGCTTTTGCGCCGTCGAATAACAATGCTAATTCTTTTTTTTTCCGGGGCGCTTTAATCGTTTTTAATTAAAATTTAAATTGACTTTCATTGAAATTTCGCCGCTGCGTAGCGCCGCCGCCGCTGAAATATTGATATTAACCCGGTCGAAAATTGCTGCGTTATTAAGCAAATCGGAATACATAATGAATTCGCCGTGTTGTGCCATTAGGCGGAGAAACAACGAAGAAAGCGCGCGCTCCGCCAAAACGGAGTAATCGTTCCTTCAAATACGACCGACGTAATTGATTCACCAAGCTGCCCGGCGGCACGCGGCGTAAATTAAATTGATAGAAATTCCTGCTAATTTTCTGCAAAGGATTCCGCGGAGGTGGCCAGGCGGTAATTGTGCATAACTCGGTTAGCATTTAATCTGCCGCGGCGGCACGTCGAGCATTTGTTAACAACTGCCTCGAAAACGCGCGACGATTCCTGGCGCTCCCGTAGACCCGCTGTGCAAGACGCTCGACGACAGTCGAGAGAGCCGGCAATCTCTTCAAGCCCTTCGGCCTGCGCGAGATTAAACGTCGCAGGAGGGGGGGAGGGGGAATGCAACGGCGAAAAGTAGGTAAAGCCTTGCGACGCGAGATTCCGTCAAATGGAGCGGCCCCCGACTCATTAGAGCCGGATAAAAACGGCGCCGGTACACACTCGAGTCGGCGAGTAGATCCAATTTAACGCTGCTTTCGCACCTGAACTAAGGCTGCAATTCTAGCGGAACGAGCCGTTCCGCCCGAATTTCCTCTCCTTCTCTCTCGCTTAAGTTCAGCTCGTTCTCTCTGTTTTTGTTTCGCTCGCCCGCGCGCCTTCTTTCTCGCCCCTCCCCGGCAGCTCTTTAAAGACGGCCCCCGTCGAAAATAGGAAAATTAAGCAATTTTAGTCGGATGAAAAAAGTTTTTACGCGAGGATTAATACTTTTGTTTTTATTTCGAACTCGCCCCGCTAATCCTCCCCCCCCCCCGCCTCGCATCACAAGCGCTGCTTTCGACAGCGCGCATAATGCGTTCTGCATAATTTCACCTCCTACTTCTACCGCCGCGGGGATTAATATTTAACGCTTTATTTATGCTTCGCGTGTAAGGAGGCCGTCCCGTTTATTAATTCAAAATAAATGTATTGGAATTTTTTCAAATAGGATAAAATTGAATCGCACCGCGTAAATTGAATAAAAATTTTCATCGCGAGTCTTGAAATGTAAATATATTTTGCCTTCATAAGAACTTTTAACATCTCCACCAGGTAAGAAAACTCGGCTATTTATTTTCTCTCCTCTTTGAATGTAGCGTGAAAATTGAAAAGATAAATATTCGCTGAAAACGCGTTATTATACGTTTCAAAGAGATAAATTCGACACCCTCTATGCAAGCCCTTACGTTACAACGAATCTACAAAAGCGTTTCCATCAATTTTGCCGTTTCGATTGTCTCGGCAAAATCCGCGGCCGCGGCCTCTCTCTTCGCAACGATATTTCTGCCCCGCGGCGCGGCCAGGCCCTTATATCCAATTACAGCTCGCGCGCGAAATCGCATCGGCTCTCGCGGGAATTATCCGCGGAATCCCTTTGACAATCGCGGCCCCCCGCCGCCGGGCATTAACGTCGCCGGCCGACAAAAACGACTCTTTTCAAATGAGCAGCCGAGGTCCGGACAATTCCGGGCTGTCACGCGCAGCGGCCGATCGCGCGAGCGAGGTGTTTCGGGGCGCAAATGGAAGCTCCGGTGTAAATAGACTCGTGCTTTCGCAAGCTCGCTCTCTCTCTCTCTCTCTCTCTCTCTGTCTCCCTCTGTTCCATAAAACTCGGGGGGAGGGCGCTTCGATTCCGCGTCATCTCGACGCTTTCCTCGCGTTGACATTCGCTCGGAGCTTTTGTTTGATTCCGAACTAGTTTGATTGTACTGATTGAATAAGTTCGAAAAGCTCGGCGCGCCGAGCGCGAATTCGACTGCGCCGCTTTTCTCTTTTCCCTCTGCCGGCGAATCCAATTCATGGCAAACAACCGCACGGAGCCGAAGCCCCCCCCCCCCCCCGCCCCTTCGCAAGTCGGAGGAACTTTTTCCTCTTCGCCTTGGCTGGCGGTACAGTTCGCCCTCGTTCCATTATAGATCATCGCGCGCAGTTTCCGAAGCTACTAAACTACTCCGCCGAACCTCCGCGGGCTATCTTCGCCGGCTCTCCCGCAGCTCCTTCCCGCGGCTAGGAATTAATCGGCTCATTTGCCGGGATTTTAAATTTATGACGGCCCCGTCGCTGCTCTAACGTCTAATATTACAGGATGTTTCTTTTAGTGAACGCAGATTGACAAGTGCGCGGGAACAAATTTTGGTTCGACAGACTTTTGTCCTGAATAAATTTATCAAATTTAATTTTAGTTTCCCTCGAGATTTCAGTTTGAGAGTAGCTGCGCATTCCCTTCGACTGCTTTAGAATATTTTAACAAGATTACTGGAGATTTCACCGGTAGATATAAAGTAGTTATATGATCACATTCAAAATTTAATCTTCTCCCTCTACAGCCACAGTGAGTAGTATTTAAAAAATCCTTCAAATCTAAAAATCTCTAATTAAAAAAGCAACGAAAATAAGTAGGCCAATCAATCGGAAGTTGACAACTCCAGCCGCGAAAAAGCCCCCATAGGAGCCGAACAGCGAGCGCTCAGCTGCGGCCAAAGTCGCCGCGGCTTGTATTCGAATTCGTCGAAAATTTACGGCGCGTCAGAGGCTCGGGCTGCGCTCGCTCGCGACACGTGCGCATAAAGCCCGTTCGGCGAAACTTTCTGAGGTCAGGCCTGCTTGCCTGCCTGCAGGAACTCTTGGCGCGCGCGTAAATCGACTGCCGCTGCGCGAGAGGCGGCGGCGGCGGCGCTTCGACACCCGGCAAATATCGGACCCGCGCCACTTTATATTCCGCTCTCCTCCGCTCGCCGGAAAATCACATTAAAGCGAGCCGCGATATTCTCGCTCCCTCGTGTAGCAGGGGCCTCCATAATAAAACAGGGAGCATCGAGGCGCGAGGCCCGACGACGTAAGAAGGCCATTGTGCCCGCGCTGCATTTTTCCAAGGCAGCGCGCGCTCTTTTTTCTTTCCGCGCGAGAGGAGGAGCATTAAAATGCAAGGGATTTCTTTTACGCCGCGGCTGAAACGTTTACGCCTCGAAAATATGGCGCTCGCGATTCTTTAATCGCGCAATTAGCTTTGAAACGCCGTCGTTAGCCGTTACTTCCCGCTGGCCTTTTTCCCCGGGATGTAAAGGGATTTAATGCGCGCGTTTTATTAAGAAGCGGCGATTCCTTTAAAGCTGACTTTGATTTAAGGCCGTTTTTCGTTTGTGTTTCCTTACGTTTCGTTTCGAGTGCCACGATCGACTGTCATTTGTTGTCAAATTTTATTTGTGTAAAATTTTGGTTTACATAAACATTGCAATATTGGACTACATTAAGAACGTACCGCAGCTGAACTGCGTTAAAATGCTCTTTAAGTTTTATGACTACTATAAATCTTGCAAATAATACATTCTGTTAACCGCGAACTTATATAATCATCCATTTTTAATAAAAACTTTTATACATTCGCTGAAAAACCCATCGTATATCTTATCTTGATGTTTATAACGCACAGCACTTAATCAAAGCTAAAACAAGACTTACCGCAGTTTAGACGCCATTTAAACTTATTTGAAGTTCATGCAAGTTTTATGACTATAAAGAAGAGTAGTGAAAGAGAGAAATCGACGATACTCGAGCAACTTATTTTTACATTTCGCAAGATATACCGTTTGCTCAGATCGAGATCATTTTTCCTTTTATCTTTAACTTTCTCTGGACTCATCAAATTTAAAGTTTCTCTCCGCAACTTTCAAGTACTTCTGAAACCAATATTATACTTTCAACATTCTCAATTTGAATAAATTTGCCAGCCCACTTTATATATAACATGTCATCATTATACGAAAAGTGCATTACGGTACAGTTAATTACAACTTTTCAATTCTTAAGCGCTGCCTTAAAAATTCGCAAAAATACCACAAAAGCCCATAAACCGAAAAATACATATCCAGCAGAAAGCAATCGGAAAAATCCAATTTCATCTTTCCTCCATCTCACCCGCGTCAACGCCGATGTTAAGGCGCTGCTCATCTTCCGCCCGATTGTTGCCTCCCCTTGTCCCCCCCCCCCCCACGTCCACCCCTTGTCCCCCCAGAGACCTCTCCCGAATCTCCATCTGGCCGAGGGGGTGGGCGAGCCAGGCGAATCGCATGCACCTGCCGCCCGGCCGGTGATGCATGAAAGAGAGCGCGAGGCTGCGGCCCCGCAAAAACGTCGACGATCTCGTTACCGCGGATTATCCCCAGACACTGCGTGTGCCCTCTCGAATCTCGGGGCCGTGAGAGCGCGACGGCAAGCGCTCGGGAGATGTTACGCGCGCGGGATTTTCCTTGAAGGGGGAGGAGGCGGCTGCGAGGATTGTCGTGGAAATGCGCACTTTAATTAGAGTGAGTGCCGAGCGCGCTTTAATTCAATGTGGGGGGAGTGAGTTTCGGGAGGGCGCGGATTGTTAACTTCTGAAATTTCAGGGTTTTGGGAGGGTTTGACGGCGGGGAGGATTTTTATGCCAAGTAAGTTAGAGAGTATTGTTCGGTGTAATTTCTTAAGTCGAAGTCGTTCCATAATTTACATTTTAAGTCATGAGAATTGAGAGAAGCTTTCAATACCTTTCCTCGATTTCAATCGATGTTTTAAGCAATTTTATGCAAAATTTTATTTTATCAAATACCTTCTCCGAAACGCCTCCAATGCACAAAACAATTCCGAAACTTCATCTCTCCTCTAAAATCTCCAGCATCCTGGCGAAATCTGTCCTTTGTCGCGCGGCTCCCCCCCGGCTTCAGGCAGCGGGCTCCGTATGAAACTTATTAATAACATTTCGATCGGCGCGCAGGCGAATTCCCGGCATCGCGCTCGAGCCAGTAATTTTCGCGCAAGTCGAGCAACAGTTCCTCCCTCCCTCTCGGCTCGATCTATCCTTCAAATTCTCTTCATTACGACGACAATCGACGGCGGCGGCTCCTCTTCCTACCTCTCCCGCTGCCTCGCGATCGATGCCCCCGCGCCGAGAGAGAAGTCGGAAAAAAGGCGGGAGAGAGAGAGAGAGAGAGAGAGGAAGAACGAGCTGTCACGGGGCTACAGCTGGCTGGCAGGAAGGGGAGAGAGCGCGTGGATGAGGGAGGCAAAAACAGACGACGGGGGACTCCTCGGAGGAGCGGAGGTCGCTCGCTCGCTCGGCGGCGGCGACTTTTCGCCGAGCGAATTGATAAAAGTTTACGGGGAAAAACGGCGCGTAAAGTGCGTCTGGAGAGCTGGATTTGTTTACCCGGCGGCGGCCGGGTCGTAAAAGACGCTTGGCGTTTGAATACTTTACGAGGGCTCGGACTGCTTCTGCATTCAATTACAGAGCAGAATGGGCTCTGCGTCCCGGATCACAATGGGGAGTTCCGTACGTCCCCCGCTGAATGGGCCGGAATTCTTTGTAGTCTAGAAAGAAAAAACGGCCTATCGCTACACTCGAGATAAGCGTAATAATAAAGCCCGCAGCCGACGAAATTACGAGCGGATATTCTCCGACGACGGGCAGGGAGGGGGGGGCACAAACGAGAATCTAGCCCCTGCTCGGCACAGGGTTTCCGGCCCCGGTACGGCGACGGCGAGGAGCTCGCGGCCCCGGTCTCGCTCCCTGCCGCGCGCAAGCAATTGAAAAGAGAAGAAGAGCACCTCAGAGAGTCCTCCTGCGCCTTTCGGGTCCTCTCGCTGAAAGTCCTCGCTGCGGGCGGGCTCTCACAGTGTCACTGATCGCGGAGCGCGCGGCTCTCAGCCGAGGGCGCGGGGCGTACTGGCGCGGCGTCCTCGGCGGCTGCTGCTGCCTCTCTATACGCACGCGGTCGCTCTCTCGCCTCCCCCACCCGCGCAGGCGCCGCCGACGCCGGCGAAGCCGCCACCGCCGCTTCTTTGTGCCGACGAGAGAGGGTGGATGCGCCTGCGTTCTCTCCCCCGCCACGCGTTCGTTTCTATCTTTCGGATTGTTGCTCGCGTGCGGACTGTGCTCGTGGACGGGTCGCCCCCCCCCCCTCCCCCCGATGATGCTCGCGAGAGTATTAGTGCTTTCTTTGCAGGGGATGCTGATGAGGGGATTGATCGCGTTGCCGTTTTGTCGAAGCTGTAAGCTCGAGGGCCGTGTTTAGATGGCTTTGTGCTCGGGGGAGCTCGAGGATTGCGATACACGACGGCTGACGCGAGAGACGGGCTGGACCGAGAATTTTTGTGGCTCTCGGCGAGTCTGCGAAAAACTCGATTTTTGGATTATTAGAGCGGAATTATTGCGCGCGTAAAAGCTACTTTGGGGCCGACGCTTTTTTGCTCGACCGTTAGCTCGGTCTAAAAATGGAGAGAGCCCTTTTCTAAATTAGCAATTTTCTCCATAGAAAAGCGGGCATTTCTTCGGGCGAGTATTCCTCATTTGGCTCTCGCCCCTTTGGCCCATTCATGCTTCCGCGATCTCGGCGCTCTCGCCCCGCTCATTCTCGCGCTCGCGCGCGAGATTCTCTTGGACGCTTGCCTAGACGTCGGATTAACGAGCAAAAAATCGCTTAATCCGCGCTGCTCGCCGGCCTAATCAGCGCGGGGCGACCACTGCGGACTCCCTCCTCCTCCGCCTCCCCGTTCGCTAAAAGCCCTCGACGTCTGAAAATCTCGAAGGCGGCGAGGCGGCCGCCTCGCGCCCGGCAAATCGAATGGAAGTCTGCGACGGGGCAGAAGGCAGCCGAATTAACGTCTCGCCGCTTCGCCGTCATACTTTTTATCGAGAAGTACGGGGAAAAGGGCTGGAGCGAGCGCGCAAAGAATAGACGAAAGAAAGAATAACCCCTCGGCAAGTCGGGCAAAATAATGTCTTATTTCCGTTCGCCCCGAAAGTACGTCTCTGTGACGTAGCGGCGCGACCTCCTTTCCCCGAAAGCCATAATTGATGTCCTTGCCCGGGAGGCAATTAGAACCGCCCGTGCGCTCGACTTCGCCTCTCTCCTCGCTCGCTCTCTCTCTCTCTCTCTTTCAAAGAACTTGCAAACAGGTCGGGAAGGGAAGAAAAGCCGCGCCCGCGATTATCCGTCTCCGCGTGAATGTCGACGCGATCGATCGATTTTCGTGGGAAATTGCCCGAGTCGAGCTGCTGCTGCCTTGCTGACGCGCCTGAATCGAATGACATAATAAATGACGATGCCGCCTAATGACAGTTATCCTTTCTTCCGAGTGGCAAAGTCAATTCGGTGAGGAGACGCTAAATAATCTAGTGCTCAAGTAACCGAAACAAACAAATTATTTCGAAGAATAAAGAATATTAAAACTTGACAATTAAGTCGCGAAAATTAATAACGCATTTCTCCCTCATTACGAATAATTAGAAAAAGAGCACACTTCTAAAAGGAAATAAAATGATTATTCAGCGCGACTACAAAAAGCGCTCGCCCCCCAGTCGTTCACACGGCAATGAGCGCGAAAAATGAGCCGCACAGCCGGCGGATGTGTGCGGGTGCGCGGCTTCGATGATACGGCGAGTGGCCGCTGTACATTTAGTCAGCGGGGCCGGGACGCGCATTAACAGATACCGCTTAAGAGAGCACTTGAATCCGACTCGCAGGCCTAATTTATACACGCACACCTACAAGCCCGCGGCACTCGAGCACGAGGGTTCTTTGCGAACTGCGCCGAAGAATCGACGTTTATGCTCTCACGACGATCGCCGGGATATTGTGCGATTTCGAGTGCGCCGGAACGCTCACTTTGGCTCAATGAAAGGCGTAGCGCAATTTGTCGAGTGCTGCCCTTAGCTGCGTAAACAATTTCCGAGCATTTAAATTCTGCAGAATGTTAGTTGATGTGCAGCTGCAGATATCGATTGCAGCATAAAAATTGCAGCATAAAAATTGCAGCACAACTGTCAAAAGAGTGAAGCAATTAATAATTCAAAACTACAAGTTGTACGGTGAAATATTTGAAAATGTACATAGGGAAATCGATGCTTCCGCCGCGCTTCAACTCCGAGCTCTCGTACGAAATTTTCCAAATAAATGTAAAGCAATTGTAACGAACCCGCTCGCGTCGAGAAAATCTTGAATTCCCAACCATTTATTTCGATGTAAACTCAATTTAATTTCAATTTCCGAGTGCTCCAATCGAATTAATGAGAAATTAAAAACCCTTTCCCGGCTCCAGCGGCCCCGACCCCCAGCGCGTTTAATTCGCAATTACCGACCGGCCGATAGCGGCTTTCCCTCCTTAACAAGTTCGAGAAAAAGGCAGGCACTCGGGCGGGAAAAAAGCGCTCGAGAGTGGATCGAGTACTTTAAAGTCATAAACTCTCACTATCGGTAAAAGTGTGAGAAAAGGCCGGACACTCGCGAGGGTAGGGGGGGGGGGCTGCAAAGTCTTCGCCCGAAGTGGATTAGAAGTAAAAAGTAGCCGGCGAAGCGGCGCAGAGACTTTAAAGGTCGCTCCGGATAAGACGCGCCGGCGAGTTGATAATATCAAACGACGCGGACCGGCGGAGAATCGAGCGCGCGCCCCTCTCCCGGATATCAGCGAAACGAGAATAGGAAAGGGGAGAGGGATTGGGTCGAGGCGGGCCTCGATTTCGCGCGGCGGTGCTTTGTTTTCGGCGGAGCTTTACGGCCGCATCTCGCGCCGGGGCTCCGCTCCGCTGGGATGCGGAGGGAGAGGGGGGGGGGGAGGGAGGAAGGAAAGAACGATGCTGGAAACTTGCTAATGCGAGGCAGTAAAGCGGCCGCTCGCGAGTCAGCTCCCGAGAAATAAATAAAGGCCCGGCGCTTTGAGAAATTGCTCCGCGCCCGAAGCGCGCGTTTCCGCCGATGCGGAGTATCGATTTCGAGGGTGGGCTGGTATTAGAAATTCTCCCGGTAGAGCCGGCTTTTTATGCATCTGAGATAAGCTCGGAAATCTTCGGCGTTGAATCTCCGTTGAAGAGTGTTGTTTGAGCGATTGAAATTATCGCTCGATTTCTACTTCCCTCAAATTTTAAAAATCGGCCGGAATGCAAAATTGATAATCCATTATTCTCGAATGTTCGAGGCAAACTGCGCATTCCGGCGCGAGTATTTCTGCATCAATTCCAACCGATGCCACATTTCCTGCAAGTTAATCGAGCAAATGGCTCTCCTTTTCCCGAAAGCCTCTTCCTTCGCCGTCCTTCCGCACCTCCCACTGCCCGGCAAACCGCCTCGCGCAATCCACCAATCTAGGTTAATCTTTCATCCGCGGGCAGCTCCCGCTGCCTCGAAAAAGCAATGTTTAATTAAAACGCGCTCGACTGCCGCGCAGCGGCGGCGGGGGAGGAGCGGCAAATCAGCCCGGGGAAACGTGCGCGCGCGACGTCGCCACCTCGTGAATAAATCACGCCCGAGCGCGGACCGGCTCTCTTTTCGCGCCGGTTAAGTGCTTGTAAAGCTCCCGCGCGCCGCGAATGCGGATCTCGCGCTGAAGCGCATACAGGAAAACACCTGACGCAGCGGCGCGCTGCTCCCGCAGTCCTCGCAGGTGCTTTTGTGCGCGCGGCCGGAAGCGTGCACAAGTGCCGGGCATCGATCAAGCGCCGCTGCCTGCGTCGGATTACGCGGCTGCCGGAGGAAGGTGAGGACGGCCCTTTGAATCATCGACACTCGAGACGCGCAGAGGCGATGTGGCGCGAAATTCACGCGTGAGTCATGACGGTTCGAGAGCGGAGCTGCAGCTTCTTTTGCTTCCTCCTGGAGGAAGCTTTGTGATAGTAATTTTCGGTCTTCTAAAAACTATATTTGTATTTTAAGGTGTCAGGAACGAGAATAAATGGTTTTTAAAAAATTTTTAGTTTGCTGTTCATTAAATTCTAGCATTGACACAGAAAACTAAATTAATAATACAAAAATAAATAGTGAATAAAATATAGAATAAATTAGATAAATTAGTTAGGAGAAAGCTAAGTTTTTTATGGCTCGTTGTTAGAAAGGCTTTATTTTGATTCTTGGGATTTAATTGGAAAATAGTCTCCCTTGTAGTTTGCGTCGTTGTCTGCAGTATAAATGAAGTGATTCACGTCTCGAAATTTCAGTATAATAATTTAATTATAGTAATGCGCAATATTGAAATCAACGTCAGTCCGGATGAAAGTTGTTTTTGTCTGAATAAACTCTTTCATGAATGCTAAAATATCAATTAATGCTCTCTTTCAAGCAGCTCTCGCTTTATACACTCAAGCGACGCTCGCATTCATCGGGAAAGCTTACGTAACTCAGTACTTAAACACGACCTTCTGCAAAGGCAATAATAACAAACTTGCCACACGCCGCGGAAGTCGGACAGAAGCCATTTTCTCTCTTTTAATCAATCGCAGCCTCTCCAGCCCGACTCCTCTTTCAAGCCGATCGTTGCCAACCATCAGAGCGATATAAGTAATCGGCGCAGCTCCTTCCCGCCGGCGATTAATCCGGGCAAATTAGCTGGGGATATAATACGTGTCGTCGCACGTGCGCCGCGGCATCTGCGCGTGACGCTTCTGAGGTTTGTCCTCTCTCTCTCTCTCTCTCTCTCTCTCACTATTAGTCGACGACAATGATTCCCCTTTCCGTGTCGCCTGCACGTACAATGCACGCGTGCCGTCCGGCCGATCCGCCAAAGGGACACCCAAGTGTCGGCCTGCGCAGGCGCGATTTCCCGAAGCTCGGCAGAAAGCGTGCGCGACGCTCGACGACGGGAGCTGTAACGCTCGCGGGGCTCGTGGCGCGCTGCTTGCTTTTCGTGGCGAGGAGCAGCTGCTGCGAAGCTTTTGAAATCTAGCGTGAAATGCTAGAGGAGTTGGAGAGCTTTCTCAGAGAGAAGACGAAATGTGCGTTAAATTCTGAGTAAAATGATAAGAATCCCCTGGAAGTATAGATATTTCTTTTTGTAAATTAAAGAGAAATAAAGTGTGGAGCTCAATTTCTTAAGAAGCAATGCAAACGTTTAAAAAATTCCGCGTCCAAAATTACGTTAAAAATCAAGCGAGAGCTATCGAGACGATGCTTCATTTCTAAAACATAATGCGAAACCAAGCCGACGCGACTGACAGTTTTCTTAACGCGGCGCTTTCCGCTGCATATGCATAAGCGCGGAAGGTCCGCAGTAACACAAAGCGCGCGCCATTCGGCGCTGGTCCGCATTCACACGCGGGCAGGGCGCCGATGTGGAAAGGACCTGAGCTGTCTCTCCTGTCTGACACGTCTAGTGTCCGTCCGTTCGTTCGTTCATTCTCGCTTGCTCCCCTCACCATCGAGCCTCGCCGCGTGCGCTAACGCGTACGTGATTCGAGTACGTGCGCTTTTCACTCCCGCCTCCCCCCCCCCCCTTTTGACCGCCGCTGCCGTATATACATGCGAGCTAGACGGACGCTGCTTGCTAAAAAAGCGAAAGAGCTGACTGCAGTGGACTACTAATTTACAGTCCTCCTTTTGCCTCGTTCAATCTCTTGCGAGAGCTCGTTTGTCATTTGGGCGGTAATGACGTTCCCTTTTCTGTGTGCGCGCGCGGCTTGCAGTCGAGGATTCCTCTCCGCTGCAAAGTATCAAACGTACATTTTGACGAGCGAAAGAAGGCTTGATCGATATTTTTAGATTCTGAGAATTATCGCCGAGAGAAGCTGCCGGTCCGTGTATTAGGTTCGTTGCAATCCAGGAACGAGGAAGAGCGCACAGACGAGAGCCTGCACGTGTAAGCACGCCGCTTCTGGCGTCCGTTTTCCAATTCCCGTCTCTCTTCTTTTGACCTGGGATTCTGAGGAGAAACAAGTCAAAGGAGAAATTTCGATCATTCTTCTCTCGTGTGAACAACTTCGCAAAAGGCTTGTCGTTCCGAAGGAATTTTCATTATCTTTCGCGAGGGAGCCTTTTCTTCTAATTGATTAATTTTAGATCTCTTTGTGAGCGAGAGAGGAAGCGACATAATGTATAAAGGGAAATCTTTAGAATTAGTTGTTTAATTGGCAATCGAAGGAAACTGTCGGAATAAATTTGCTGCCGGAGTACAAATCGGATTTCGTTTTCCACAATGGCCGTCAATAACGTGGACTATTTGAATATAAAGGCAGATTAACTTTATACTACAATTTCTGGCCTCTGCATACTCCATTATGCAAACGCAGTATTAGATTTATCATATTATTGAATGTTGCAAGTTTATAATGCGAAGAAATAATTGGAATTTAATCTGCAATCAATGTTATAGAAAATTCAATGTTGAATTCTAAATTTAAAGCGGAAGATTTTTATTAAATAGAATTTTTATTAAGCAGAATTTTTCGGTAAACGAAACATCGCACAAAATCCGCGTTCAATTTTTATTTCCTCATCCAATTTCCCTAAAATTTGAATTCAAATTTAATAATCGCTCTTCCAACTTCATTTGGACTCTTTTGAAAACCACTTTAAAAGCCATTTTCAAAATTTCAAAGTCTTTTATATTCCCCTGAAAGCTCTCGAGCCCCGCGGGCCGCGCTTATCAATCTTAATGCACTAACACAAAGCAAAGCTTCAATAATCCAGGAGTAACCTTTAATAGACTTCAATATCCTGCAAAGTCCGGCTCTCTTCCTCTCTGGCAGCGGATCATCGCGGGGCCGCCAGACCTCCCTGTATATACAGCCGCAGACGTAAAAAAAGCGAGCGAGAGAATGAACGGACCGGAGCACAAACATTAATAATGCGTCGGGCAATTCGAGTCGAGATTTGCCCAGAAGAGTGAGAGGGGACTGGGCGGGGTGGGATGCCGCGTATAAATCCATAAAAATTCTATGGAGCAGCAGCAGCCAGAAAAGCCCTTCCCCGGAATAGTTGGCGCCACTCCAGATTTCGGCAAAACGACAGGCCGGAGCCTCGCGAACAGAGCCTTCGGCGAGATGCAGACCAGAAAACGCGCGCCGCTCGATACTCAATTTTGCGGACGGATAATTGGACTTTTTACGCGGCATTACGGCGCGCCGTTCGCGCTTTTGCCTTTTTACGTAAACGGGGATCGAATGGTGTCGGGCTCTTGTTAATGTATCGTACGTCGATGCACATCAAATTTTCGTTACTGCGTTCTGTCGTTTCTTGCGGGCAACGGACACTGTTTATTTCGGAAAGTCGTCGGATTCGACGATGAAAGTAAAAACAGTGTGCGCGGAGTAGCAATAAATTTAATAAAAGTCGATCGTATCGCGGAAGTGCGTTTGGTGGCAAAAAAAAAGTCGACGAAGCTCCTCTATGACGGCAACACGTAAATAAATCAGGCTTTTTCGGTATAATCCTGTGTGGCCTTTAAAGACCTTCAGCTGTTCGTAATCCACGTTTTCCATAAGTCTTTTTCTCGCAAAATATCCTCTCGCTTTCCATAATCTCCTTGCTCGATATTTTGCAGCACTGGCAAAAGCACAGGAAGAACCTATAGAGAGCCACCAATTCTACATTCCGCATGAAATTCAATTGAATCTGCCATTTATAAACGCTGCCTACATTAACATCGCCCCAAAAAAAACCAAAATTAAAAATGAAAATAAGTACCCTTCTAAAGTTCAACATCTTCCTCGATAAACGACGCACCCTCCCGCGACTTTTTCTCAGCTCGTCCACAAACGCGCGCAAGTTCGCCAACTACTCCAGACGAAAGTTTCCGGAAGAATTGTCGGGTCGAGTGGCGGGCCCGCGGCGTGCGGCGTGCGTGCAGCCGCAATAATTCTATCGCCGAATTCCGAACGAGCAGCGCCGCGCGCGCTCCCGACTCCATTTTCGCGATGATTATGCGGGCGTGCCTACAATAAAACCGCATCGCGCCCCGCCGGGCGCGCGCGGCGCCGCGCTAAGCCCCCAAATAAAGCTCGAGACTGCACTAATGCGGGGGATACCGAAGCTCCTTCGGTCCTGCGAGAGGCAAAAAGCTCGCGGTCTGCGGGTACAGCTTGTTTTCCCGATGAGCGGCGGTGGGGTCGAGAGAAGCCGAGGCCGTAATTGCTTTCTGTTGTCGTAAGTTTAGCTGAATCTTGCAGCGGAGGTGCAGCGAGCGATAAAAATATTTTTTTTAACGAAAGCAGAGAATGCAGCGGCGGAACCGTCAAGCCTGACTGCGCTGCACGCAAACTGTCTTTCTTTTCTCGGAAAAAGAGCCGAACGCCGGCGGATCAGTCATTTTCATCATCGCAATGAGCTTATCTTCGCAATGTGTCGCGCGAAGCAGAGTTCCCGAAACGCAAAGCCCCTTCATTCGAAGTGCAGGGTGTACCTACGCCGATGCTTCAGTGAACCGCCCTGTTCCCTCGTTTCACGTGCGATTTTATTGATCCACGCACAATTCTGGCGCACTCATTCTCTCTGCCTCCCCCGAACTTTCTCTTTGTTTCTCGTATTCCACTTGCTCGTCAGACGCCAGTTAGGTGCTTCTGGCTCGTGTTCGTTAGTTTTATGGCAAGGTTCAAGCTCCAGACGTAACGAGTCTCAAATATTCCGCGGACGTTTCAATCAAATGTTATTTTGCGCCTCGATCAAGAAACTGAAAGACTATCCGAAGCGAGTCAAAATTTTCCTCGCGTCGCCGGCGGAACGCTCGCTCCAATTGAATAAAAGGCCGAGCGAGCAAAAATGCAATCTGCGCGTAAAACGGGAAAATCCAGCAATTACGAGTGAGTGGAAGCGACAAGCACGGGCCATCAAACGCGTCCAGAGAGCAAAGCCGTGCATCTTGCCCCGCTCCTACCGGCGAGCCGAGCGCATACACGCTCGCGCTTAGCTTAATTCAAAAGCCGACAGACGAATCCGATAAATCTAGCACGCTCTGATCCGATTGACTAGCTCGTTCCTCCCTTCTCTCTCTCTCTCTCTTCTCCCTTTTACGTCTGCGTGCGAGCTCGTGTCAAAGAGGAGCCTCTCATTGTCGTGCGGATTCGCCCGACGATAGGATAACAGTCGCAGACAAAGAAGACGCGGAAACCTCTCGGTCTTTACCGAGGAGAGAAAGGGGGAGAGAGAAAGAGAGAGGGAGAGAGACTTAACGTCTCTTTCGCGCTCGCGAGCTTAAAGACCCATTATCGATTTCCTCCTCCGCCGAGCACGCGGCACTTTCTCTGGCTTTTTTCCACCGCCCAGAGTCCCTTTTTCTTCCCGAGTCGATTGCACGTGCAAAGCTAATGAAATTTATAGGGTAGAATGGTGAGAAACGAATCTCTTTCCGGCTCGGACAGTCGAGAGAAGCTTCGGACGCGTAATCGTCCGACGGCCGAGCGCTGAAAGTTTTCTCGTTATTGAAAAGCGGATCGATCGACTGATTTCTGTTTTAAATGGAAAATTCGTTGCAGCTTTGAGTTCCATACAAGTGCTCTTTAATCATTCAAGATTTCCATAAAAATCTTTAATATATTTAAGAGTGGTGGATACGAGGGACGTTTCCGAAATTCTAATTGTTTCACCCCGAAAAACTGTATCTTTCTAGCGTAAACTAATTTTGCACCAAGCCATTAGAGAAGAATCTACATTATAATAAAAAAATAAACGAGATCATTTAAAAAAAAAAACAAAAATGAATGAATTCCGCGCCCGAAAAACGCTCCTCCTGCGTCCAGCCGGCGCCATCGTCCGCCTCGAGTATATCCGCAATCCCGGAGTGCGCGAAAGAGCGTCGGGCAGTTGAACCCCGAGGCAGCCGAAAAACGAGCCGGCCCAGAAAGCGAAGAGCCCGCGCGTATATTAAATGGACCTGCGGTTCAACACTCTCGCGGAGAGGAGCCGGAGTGAAGGCCGGGGCGAGTGCCTCGGCAGCTCTCCTCTCCATTACGGATTTAAATATTGATCCGCGGCTCGGCGCATCGCGCGCGCGCTAATGGAATCTCAAAAGTGAAACTATCCGGCCGCGGGATTTTGAGATGTGCGGCGCTCGCGAGGGCGCTGAATCGCAGATCAAAGTTCCCCGATAACCGAGTTCGGTCTCTCGCCCGCTCGCGAAAAGGAGCTAATCTCCCGGGCTGCGCGTCGGGCTCGGCGACATCCGCGCAAGTTTCGGGGCGGGCGACGAGGGGGATCAGCGGACCCGAGGCGTAAGTCGAGCCACCGAAGGGCTGCGGGGAAGGAACGCGATTAATGCCGAGATTAATGACCGGCATCGTGTAGTTTATAAATTATGTTACCTTCTCCTTTGTGTACTGTATCTCGGAGAGAAAGGAATACTAATATGTAGTCGTATTCATTAAATATTAATGAATATTACTAATATGTAGTCATGTTCATGATTTGGACCAATAGAGCGATATTTTTCGCAGATACAAGAATTTGTTAGATTTATTTAATAAATGTAACAGCAACAAATTCATTTTGCAGGGAAAATTTTAATTTAATTCTGCTTCGAACGGTATTAAATAAAGTTTTAAAATTTTATTTTGTTAGTTTCTAAAATCAGTTGTGTTGTCAACATTGTATATCGAAATAAACGCCTATTAATGAAAAATTGATCGAAAGCAAAAAAAAAAGCTTCGCGGAAAATGTAATGATTTTAAAAGGTCGATCTCCGCCAGCGTTTTCCCAAAATAAAAATGACACAAAATACATTGAACGATCAGGTAAACTCTGACGCATCGATATACAATTTCGAAAATTCCGTGAACAATATCAAATTTTCGACATCCGCCGGCGCTCGGCTCGACTGACACGTAAGCCTCGATCCATGTACGAGTAAGCTTTCGAGCTCGCTCGGTTTAGCATAGTATAATTTTACGTAGCGAAATTTCAATGCGGAATTTTCATTCGACGAGAGAGGAATGGGGGGAGGGAGGGGGTGGGGCTAGAAAAGAGAGAGGAATTTTGCTTTATAGGGAAACGATAATATCTGCGCTCCATTGGATTTCGGCCGACCACGTCAGAGGACGGTGACTTATTGCGACGCTTGCATCTCCTGCGCCCGTCATCTGCGCTGTATGCAATTCACCGGCGGATTCGTTTCTGGCTCTGGTAACTCGCCGAAAGTCCTGATGTTTAAGTGGGCTGCGATTAATAATATATAATTTTACGTTGACTTTTTCAGTAAAATTACCTTCTAAAAAATTGTTGCGCTTTCATCAGATGATCGATCGAGTTCGTTTGCCAACGGAATGAGAAATTTTTTCTCGATTCGTTCTTCGCTTCCCTTTCTTTATTGTGCTGCCATAACAAACGAAACTAGGAAAAAAGGGAAAAGAAAAGCACTTAATTGTAATTCATTTTAATTCCAATTCAGTGGCGTTCCGTTCTTTGGAAATTCAATAAACGATTCGAGCAAATAATTTCGTCAACGACAGACGGAATAATGAAACTGAAATCGCGAGCGCCAACGAGTCCGTGAAAGAATACAAAATTGCCTTTTCCAAGAATAGAAACGCACAGTCACTTCGCCCACCAATCAATTTAATCCGGAAGAAGCAGAAGCGCGAGTCATTCGCAAGAAAAAGCGCAAGAGGGAGCGAGCACTTATTTTCGCTACAAGTCCCCGCGCGTAACGCCAGATTACGCACCACCTGTAGCGTCATAAATTAGTCCGCCGCCTCCCCCTCCCCACCTGCCAAATCAACAAGCCCCCGCGCACTGCAAAACAAAAAGGGGGAAAGGCCCAAGACGAAGCACCCGATTTTTCGGGGGAAACGAATGTACCTCCGAGGACGCGCGGCAGATTTATCGCACTTCGAGGATCGGCCGCCGGCTTAGGAAGTCCCGCTCGGCGTAAAAGCGTAAGCGGCACGGCCGACTTTTGCGAAATGACCCGCACGAGGTACGTATCGCCGAGAAATCCCAAGGTTTCTCGAAATTCCGCCCGGGTATAAAAGTGCTTATACGTATATACGTCGGGGGAGGCCGAAGTTGAACCTGCAAAGCCCGACTTCATCCGCGCCCCCGCCGCTCTCTCTATCTCTTTCCCTTTAGGAGGATCTTTTCCCTTGCGGGGTGCGCGCATTTTTCTCGCCCGCAGAATCTACGGCGACGCTACTCGGGGAAAGAAAGCAGCGGCGAGTCTCTCGCGGGATTTCGCGGAAGCCCATGAAAGTTTCGGATACTTCAATAGAAGCCGGAATCTCCCGGCCGCGTGCGGCTTTTTAATTTTCGAAAAGGAAACTTTAAGGGCGAATTTATACCGTTTAAAAGGACGGCGGGAGAAAGACCCCAGCCATTTGGAAAAGCGAGAGCAACTGCTTTTTGTTTCTTTCCTTTTTTTTTTTTCAGAAGTACATTATCTCAAGCGAGGTAATTTCCTGCGCGAACGAAATCTCGCTGCTTAATTAAGCGACCGGCGAAAATGCAAATCGCGCAGCGCGCGCACAAAAATGAGGAAAATAATGGAAGAAGAAGCGTACACCTGGTAATCCCGGGTAATAAAGGTAGCGGGGTAAATGGAAAACTCGACGCGCCGACAGTCGAAAAAGGCCGGCAAAAAGATTTCAGCGCGCGCGCGATACCTTGCTCGTCGGCTTGACGGACGAGCGCTTTAGCAGCGAATAATTTAACCGCCGTATTTCTTCCACGGACGGGCTCTCGTATCATCTCGCGCGGCAGTCAGTGACGGAACTGCGCCAGTAGCCGAGACTCGAGCAACACCTCCCGAGAGAATTTTCCGGACTCCAGAGGAGGTGCAAGGAAAAAGTGCGTATGC
Organism: Ormyrus thymus; assembly: GCA_035582935.1. Classification (NCBI taxonomy): domain Eukaryota; kingdom Metazoa; phylum Arthropoda; class Insecta; order Hymenoptera; family Ormyridae; genus Ormyrus; species Ormyrus thymus. The sequence goes on from JAWWEM010000010.1 coordinate 8,679,601, forward strand.
GCGGGAAAAGGATCATTGCATTAAAAAAAAGGAAGCACTTTTGCCTCTTCGACAGTTTTAAGCGGTAACGAGAGATGGTGAAATGAGCGCGTTGGTGATTAAAATTAATGTTTAAAATTAAATTTACATGTATCTAAAATAGCTCTCAATAAGTTTACTTGAATTCGGTACGATTCTTCTATTTCTCTCCGAGTATATGTTACCCAATTGAATAGAAATGCGGTATTATACATTTCGGAGATAAATCCAATCACGCAGGTAGAATTAATTAACGCACGCGCCGGGTTTATTTAGAAACAAGCACGTCTGCGCGCGCGAGAGAGAGAGAGCCAAATCACCTTGACGCGCGCTCATTACACGCGAGTGCGAGCCTCCCCGCTCCCCGAAATTACGTACGGCAGCCCGCGCTGATGAATCAAAGACCGCCCCCTACATACATCGAATAACGAATTGCCGATATGCGCGGGCGACTGTACGTTTCGTTATTGCCGACGCGGCGGCGCCACTATTTTCCGCGTAATACTTGCCCGCCCGAGCCATCAGTTCCAATTCCGAAGGAGGTTGGCGCAGCGGACCGCCGGATTAGCGATTTGTCAATTAGCCGGCTAATTTATTTATTGCCGAAAAGAAGAGAGAGAGCCCGTTTCTTGCGACAGCAGCGCCGCAATTGGAAAAGGGGCACCTTGCCAAGAGAGAATTTTTTACAGCTCCGCACGACTAATTCAGATTTAGGGAGGTAATAAGAGAGAGAGAGAGAGAGAGAGAGACGACGGCAGACGTGTGCTCGCTGAATAATTAAAGGCGGGTACTCGGCGGCAAAGACGACGAGCTCGATAATAATTGTCTTCTCTTCACCGCGCCAGATTGATGAGACTTTATGCCTTGTTAAAAACTTCATCTCTGATAATTCACGTGCAGGCGTAAATTTTTGTTGGAAAAACAATCAAAGGCACTGAACAAATTACGATTCGGCGTATAGCACGAGACACTATTATACCTCAAGACTATAAGCAACGAAATACCAACAGTCTCTCCTTGATTTCTCAAGAAAAGAGGAAGGAAGTATAAAAGGAAGAGAAAGGGAAAGGGAGGTTTCGCGAGCCAATATATGAAAAGTTGCGAGGATTCTTTACTTTCTCTCCTACCTTCGGAATACCTAAAAAAAAAAAAGAGAGGGGGGAGCGAGCCTTGACGAGGCTAAAAATAAAACTGGTCGACAAGACGGAGCGCAGTCAGCTACAGAGGGGAAGAAGAGGAAGAGGAAAGAAATTCTTCCGCGGAAGGATCCTTTGAAAAATCAGGCCGGATGCGTCGTCTTCCTTGTCTTCGTTCTCGTCTCGAGAATATTTGCCGCTTCGATGACTGGGTTTGATGAACGGGTTTCCCTTGTGCCGCTCCCGCAATATTCTACGGAAAATAATAAAACTCATGGAGGGCGGACGACGCGCACAAAAGCAAGGGGCTCGATTTTATTAGAAAATCAAAATCGGTAATATTAAGCCTGGAATTGATGGTTTTAGTTGTACGGCTGCTAATAACAATCACCTCGCGCAGCATGACAACTTCAATATAATTAAATCGAAATAATAATTTTAAAAAGCTCGACATGAAGTTTGCTATCTTCCGCGTCAATAAATCGCACAAATTAGCTCCAATAAGCTCATTCTTTCGATGATTCAATGTATCTTACCTTCCGTTGGTACCGCCGCGTTGCAGCTCGATGTATATCTGTTTCACTTGTCGATCAGATTTTCTTAATTTATTAAAATTAGGACAGCTTCTTCGGCGGTATTTGACTTGTCTTTCTTTTACTGTATCCCTCTCTTAGGACAGACTCACATAGAGAAATTATTTGTCTGTCGCTGAAGAAACTCGGCGTACAAGCGTTGAGTATTTTGAAAAATGTTGCGACAATCACTTACAACACGACGAACAGTATCTATTTGACTTTCTCAAGAATAATCTCAGAACGCGATACTCGAAAGAAAGGTGACTCTTATTCACGCTTAACTTTATAAGGGAAATGCACGCAAGAATTTTCAACCGAACCAGGTCATGCTAAAATGCTCGGAGCGTGCTTTGATGTCAAATGCATTTCTCGCCTCAAACTTTCATACGATGCATTTTGCCGTCAGATATTCCAAATGACAGAGATATTCCGCGCGTGACGAATAGTTGAATAAAATTTTCAAAAAAGTGTTACTGCAATATTAAAATTTTGATGGCCATCAAAAGCAGTACAGCTTCTTTTGGATCGCGCGACCATTTTAATTTCCTCCCGCGCAGATTCCCTCGACAATTTTCCCCTTTGAGTAAATTAAAAAGCTCTTCCATTTCCGAATAATAATCCCACATTTTGTTCCCCGAAACCCGCGGCTGCTTATTAATTACCATTCAACGCCATTATTCAAATGATCGCGCGAGACGAATTCCGACACTCAAACTTTCAATTTCGCCTGTCCAGCAGGCTGAAGAGGGGAGGCAGAGTGCAAAACTTTTCAGGGATCAAGTGTCCAGAAGTAATACGCTTGGAAGAGAAAAGCAAGTGCTCCTCCCTTTTTCTCTCTCCCTCTGTCTCCACGAGTGTGCTCTAATTAAATTCCTCTCGCGAATAATTTCAAAATGTCCTCGCGCAAGCATGCAATCCGCGACTCCGTCTCCCCTACCTTGTCTTCGGATCCCTGCTGTCACTTTATTCTGGGAAAGGTGAAAAATAACGAAGACGCATTAAAGGATCGATGCCTCCATGAAATGAAGATTCTCTGCTTTCGAGTGGTATTAGAAGCCTGATGCTTAATTCGTCGCAGCAAGCGAATTTCGAACGGAGAGTACGGAACGAATCAGAGTTTTAAGAAATGAATGATGAAATTGGACTTCAATCATTTTTCCACTTGCGATAAAAGATGAAAAGAGCAATACAGAAAATGGAATGAAAAATCAAAAAATCCTTCGAAAATTCAGTGCACTTGGAAATTACAAGCTCTTGTAGGCAACTTGAACAGATATCCAGACACGTACGAGCGCGAACAACATCCGAAAAGATGAACGGAAGAGAAAAGACACGTGCATGGAGTTACAAATAAGTGTCGGGACTTACAATACGCCTCTACAGCCATATACAGGCTGAATCACGATAAAAGGCGAACGGTTCAACGTCTGACGTATTTTTCCCAGAGTACTCCTTTTTCACCTACAAACGGCATGTAAATCGCTGCTTTATCCAATCCGTGTCGAGGGCTCGGCATTTTTATTTAAATTCAAAAGTGGACGTTCGAAGTACGAGTGCGCGCGGCATCGCATTACACTCGGCCCTGAAATCCGAGCCATTACCGGGAACGCGCGCTGGAAAATTCTATTTACGCGGGACTCGTTTATGTTTGACTTTACGATCGCTGCGTGGCTCTTAAGCGAGAGTGGAGGTACAAGAAACGGAGGCCGCGCGCGCGATTTTTCGATAGAAAGTTTAAATCGTGACAAAGTGTGCTTGCGCGAAAAAGTTCAAAGCCGAATTCTCGCAGCTTGGAGTTGAAAATTCCCGTTGTTTTTGCCAAGCGTAGTATTTTGTTTTGCAACATTTAAATTGATAAAAGAAAAATTAGATTGCGGATGTTCGTTTTTGGAAGCAAATTGAAATAAAGTATAGTCGGACAAAGTAAATACTGTCTTGTATAAATGTCTTAAGGTTAGATATAGTCAACGGTAAAATCACGGACGAGGAAGCACAATGGGAATTCTGCACCATGTACGGCTTCGCGAAATCTCAGTACTGCTCAAAGTCGCACAGTAGGCCATTTAGTGAAAGAACTGGTAAAAATTCATGTTTCAAGCGATTTTTTGAAATAATCAACTTTGCTTTGCAGCTTTTAAGTAAATTGTACTAGCAATTTTTCTCCGTGTACGTACCATTATAACATAACGCTATGTCCGTCAATTTATGTCTCGAAGTCCTCTAAACCAATTTGACTGTACAAGGTTTCATTTCGGTCATGGTAGGATTTAGTATTTTATAAAAAAAATTATTTATAAAAAAAATTTCATCCTCCTAAGTATTAAGGCTCATTCTTAGGGAGTAATTTAGAACGAAAATTTGACGATTTCCGAACTGAGATATCTCAGATCCTACTAGATCGATTTTAATTTTCAAATAAAAATAGAGAGATATTTGCATTAGCTTCAAAATGTTTTATAAAAAATTAAAATCAGTAAAATGAATTTCAAGATATAACCAGTTAAAAATGGACATTGACGTAAAAATAGTGTTTTTTACGCATTTTCAAACTCTGTATACACTATTAGTTTAGATTTGCTCGTATAATGTATAAATATCCACTCAAAAAAATTAAAAATACGAAAATCTGCCACATAATGACATCTAATATCGTTTGAACGAAAACGGATTATCTTAGGTAATTATAGTATCTATCGAACTCGCTTAAAACTTGAATTTTTACCAGTTCTTTCACCAAGTGGCCTGCTGCGCGTCGGTGATCTTCGGAGCCCCGGGAAGTCGAAAAAAAAAAAAAAAAAAAAAAAAGAAATCAAAAGTCAGAAGCGTGCACATTGTAAAAGCCAATTCACGAAGCAGTTTCCATTTACACAAGAGTCAGGCGGTGCGTCGCGAGCGAGTATTATTCAGGAGGCTGGCGAGTGTCAGCCTTGCAGCTTCCGGAATATCTTGCAAACACGGGCTGTTACTGGCACGGAGAGAGCGCGTACCTGGCAATAAGCTTGCAGCTGGCTTTCCGCTATTAAGCGCCGGCGGAATCTCGAGCGACGTGCATCCACACACGCCGTACACTCCGGGCCCGTAATTAGCAGAGTCGTGTGTCATGTTCGAAGTCACGAGGACAAGTGCAAGAGCGAGTTACTGCCAGCTGTATCGTAGCCGCACTACGTTTCTCTGTTTGAGCTCAGCAGAAATCTCTCTCTCTCTCTCCCTCTGTGACCCTCGCGATTCCGAGGGCAAACGTCGCGAACTCTGTGTTCCATAAGCGTGATACAGTCAAAAAGTTCTGGTCGCGAGTACTTCTTGTCGGGTTTGATAAAGAAATATCCGAGCGCTGTATTGTGCCTTAATAAACTGTACGCAACTTTAAGAAGAATAGATACTTAGATTAAGTAATATAAAAAAAAAGCTGAAAAGTCAGTGTAGAAATTCACGAGAACTACAGCTTTTCAACGAATCGCTGACCTATTTCTGGCCGCATCTTCAATCATTTGACCCGAACCATTACTTCTTTTCAAAAGGCTGCAGATTTCCACAAAAATTCATCGCCAGTTCCAGCCCGTTACTGCTCATTCCGCGTTACTGCCCCAGCCACAAAAGAAGCAGAAACAATAGCTCTCAGCTAAAAAGCTCCACCAATACAAGGATCTTCGCGCAGTTTAATAGAGTAGAATGCAGCCGCGACCCCGTAAATCCCGTATAACCCTATCCGAGCCGTTCGGATCTGGGAGGGGGGGGGGATTCCTCGGGAATTCGCGGAATCGGGGGTGCAGGGCACATAACGCCCTCCCAGCGCGGCCGTTTCTCCCGCGTTATCTCCGGCCACTTATACGCGTACGTGTGCAGCGTCGCGGCGGACGTGGTCACAATGCCGACGCCATTTCAAACGAGAGAGACGCGCGGAGGAGCATTGTGTGTACCGCTCCTTCGGGGCTCTTCATTCCGAGGCTGCTCCTTGCCTATTCCGACCGATCCGAAGCTCCCCCCCCCCACCCCTGCCGAAAGCTCCAACCCGCCAAAGCGGATCAATCGATTCGTTCGGTGCTGACCTCGGCTCTTTTTTCTTCTTTTTGTGTTTTTTTTTTGCTTGACCTTTTTTGACTCTGCGGTGCTTGAGGATCGCCGATCGCCGGAGAAAACGAGTTGAGTTAGACGTGAGTCGCGCACGAAGAGAGCTTTATGAAAGAGGACTGCAAACAAAAGGAGGGCGGAGCTGGGTGTAAATGCTCGGTTTAATGTGCCCTTAGAAAACTAATGCTTTTTTGTGTTTGCCAGATAAATAAATAAATTATGCGGTAAAAAAGTTGTAGGAAATTGTTCAAAGTGTTTAAAAAAAACAGCTGCAACGCAGCAAGTTTTAGTAAAAACCGAATATAAAAAAGGCAATTTATTTCTTATACAAGTTTTTCCTGTACTATTATCTTATATTAAATTTATAGTAGAAAATAAGCTAATAATGTTGACATTCTCCATTACCGTAAACGGGCACCAACTTTAATAAACTCTTCAAAATGGAGCAGTCATTTTATTCCCCAACTATTTTTCCATAACTTATTTTTCCATACCGTTCCAGGTTCTTCGCGCGACAAGCCAAGAAAGCAAGAAAGAAAAGTTTTCGCCACATCGTGTGCATGACCTTTATTTTATTGGCTCGAACTACAGCTACATCTACAGCGAGGCATAAACTCGCGCTAAAAATTCGAAGGGGACGACGACGACGACACGTCGACGCGCGTATTGTCTGCGCGCACCGGAACACGTTTACGCAAACGCCTCGGAACTTTCTCCCGAGCGGGACGCGAAATTAGTTTCTCCAGCTGTGTGCGGTGCGCGAGAGAAAGAAAGCGGTGGCGCGTATTAAAGCTCGCCCCACCACCCCTCTCGCGCTGACTTGAAAACTTTCCCGCTCTATCGCCCGACCGATATCTGCACCGAGTCCCGGGCGCGATATAGAGACGGATCTTCTTTGCCGAAGGCGCCGGCTTTTGAAAACGATACGTGACGCTTTTTCGAAATGCTCCCGGGCCAATAGTGCTATTCGGGCTGCGTTGTCGATTTTCGGCCGAAGACAGTGAAAAAGAGGAAAAGCGGAAATGACGGCGCTGCTTTTAGTGCGTATACGTTTCGCGTCGCCGCTCGTGAAATTCGCCCGGAGTAAATGTTGAATTTTAGTTTTATTCAAGATGCTATTAAAGGGCTTTATCGGGAGAGACCGTGAATGATAAGATGAACCATTAATGAATGTAAAATAAAACTTGAGATGAGAGAGTTCACTTGAAGCGCGTTTACAAAATAACAATCCCTCGTTCACCTCGAAAAGGGCTCTCAGCATTTTTTAATAAAGTGGCAAGAATTTAAGAACGTCTCAAGATCCCCATTAACAATAACTCGCTCTTCAGCATCGCTAAATTCCTCCCCAGCGCTGATCAGCACCTTTGAGCATCAGCGGCGGCGGCGGCGGCGGCGGCGGCGCAAAGCCCTTTGAGAGTAATGGAGTGAACGAGCTTGAAAAAAGCGGCAGAAGCAGTGGAAAAAGGTGGCAGGCACGTAAAAACAAGTGGCTTTTTAGGCGTCGGCGGAGGGGGGGGGGCAGACTGCATCGGAATCGGCGAGTTTGCGCGCAATTACGTGCATCCGCGGACTCGGCGCGCGGGAAGAGTCGCTAATGATTCGCTAACGAGGCAAGTGCTTGGCCCGTTTCTCTCTCTCTCTCTCTCTCTCTCCTCTATCTCTCCTTCGGGGTCTCTCGAGAGACTTGCCTACTACCACTCGGCCCCTGTCTCTCCGTTACATACGTTTCCCAAGGACTCGGGGCTTTACATGCCCGATCGCACACACCTCACGCACGCCCCCGTGTACGTGTGCTCTTCTCCGCGGCGCTCGAGGAAGCAGGTCAGGCCTCTGTCTTCTTCAACAAGACGCGCCCAGTATGATGCTCTCTCGTCGTAGTAAATTATTTAAATTAATTAATGACTCGTGGGCGTGTTCAGGCTCCCTTTGCATTTAGGGGATGAATGAACATTAACGAGTGATGTTAAACGTCGAAAAATTAAGGTGAACCAGTTCTCTTTTTAGATCTCATTCGGTGCGTTATATTAATTGCTCTCGAGTCGATTAAAAAAAGTTTTACAAACGTTAAAATTTTGAATATAAACGTTACTCTTGACGAAAATTTAACCAATATTTAAACACTGAGAAAAATTATAGGGCGAAATTTACTGTTTTTTATGGTATTCGAAGGACAGACTATAATTATTGAACTAATTAATATAATTTTATTAAGTTGTTCCAGAATGGATTAAAAATTACTATAACTTTTTAAATTTTTACTATTTCATGTAGGAAAATTTCGAAATTTCGAAATTCTAATTTTCTATTTTATTTGTTATCAAATTATATAAATTTATAATCATTAAATGCAATTTTTACTTCTTTTATAGTAATAATTAAAAAAGACGTAAAAATTCTACAATGTAAAATCATTTATAATAATATCTTTAAAAATCCTGGTAGCTAAAATGTAGGTAGATTCTGACATTCTAGCTAGACTTCCTTAATAAATTCTCGCTAGATTTCCATACGAATTTTCATACAAAGAACATGAATTCTACCGATAATATCAGTAGAACCGGGCTATAAGTTTTAATAATTTTTTAAAATCTAGATCTCGATTCACCTTTACGATGCTGTTTGACGGCTCTTACTCCCCGATGGTGATCTCCAGGTGATGCACTCCGGAGTTTTCGGGGTCTAAGGGTCTCGGGGAGCAAGTGCCATCAGACATCGTCTTCAAGATGAAACGACACCTACACCCCGAGAATTACGGAACCCACCACTGGACATGAACATCGAAGGCCTGGTAGTTGGAAATATCCACCTCAAATATTGATATAGCAAAACCAGCAGTATAAAAGAATTTTTTTAAATTTTATTGAATATATGTATTGAATAATTATTGTATTATTTATATTTTTTTATTTTAATAAAAAATTAAGAATTAAATCATTTAATTTGACATCGCAATGTATGCGCAAAGTCTACATTCTACCTTAATTTATACTAGAATTCTTTCTTACAGTTCTAGATAGATTCTGTCTAGCGGATCTATCTGGAATCTAGAATTCTAGATAGAATTTATCGGAAAATTGCTACCTCGGAATCTTGTGAATTTTTCCAAAGTTTTTGTAAAAATTCTCGTGATAAATTTTTGACGGGTTTATGACGGATATAGTGTTATCACATGCGCGTGCATATCTGCCACGTCGAGTCGAGAATTTAATCTTAGTGATTACGTAATCTTACCTTTTGGCATCGACCAACCGGCAAAAATTTTCTGGACTATTTTAAAGTAAGTACATATTATTTTATGGTAATGTAATGTACAGAAATTTGCAAATCGTATATCTTTTAAAATCATGTAAGCTATAATTTAGAAAGGGTTTGTAATTAAAATAATGTATAATTCGGATGTGGCAATAGCGTCATTAGCCCGTATACCCGAACGTATTAAAGGATAAATTCGTTACTTAGTTTATTCATTATATTGTAGTAATGGCAGTTTAATTAGTTTCAACTTATTTATAAGTTTTGCACGTTTTACGAAATTTAGTTAACGAAATGCCGGATGGTAATTCTGCAGGTCCGTCGACGAGTGAGTTTATGTATATTGTTAGTATTAGTTTACCTTGCCCTTCACTTAAAGTACATTTAAAAATATTTAGTTTTTAATACACATTATAATACTAATGAATATTTTGTTTTCAAGAATCCACCGATACTTCGTGAAGACGACATTCTTAAGTTGGAAGAAATTCCAATTGAAATAGTAGAACAAATTCTCATTCAAAAAGGGCATGAAACAGGAAATAAAAAGAGCAGTAAAACTGTAAGTAAAAAATATAATAATGTTTACGTAATTAAAAGTAATTAATTAATCCTAAATTATTGTTTGTTTAGGGTTTGAAAAAGTATATAGAGAATAACACAGAAGGGAAGTGGATTGTAAAGCTTTATAGACAATAAAAGTTGCCTAACAAGAACTATTCGGTCAAGACTGACTCGTCTAGTTATTACAAGAGAGGAAAAGAAAGTACTGACAAATGTTCTACCATATGACCGTCTTAATAAATTTGTGTAAGTAATTATCTATTCTCTTTTTTTAATTTATATACATATATACATTTGCATTTAAATAGTCATTAGTTATAAATTAGTATTATAAATTTCACTACAATTTGAAATTTACAGGATCTCTACTAATCGTTTTAAAGTACTCGCATAAGAAATTGCTGAGATATTTGAAGGCGAAGTAGTAGAAACTTACTATAGGGAGTCGTCAACAGAAGATGACGAAGATCTGCCTGTAATTGGAAAATTATGGGAGAATTTTAATTACGTCAAGACATGTTTAAGAAAAGAAGAACACCTAAAGCAAAAGCAGTTGAAGGAAAATTTAGAAATCAGGGCTACAGGTATGGAAATCAAAGGTTTTAATGCTAAATTGTAATTACATTATAAGAATAAGAATAATTTTATCGCTTGGAAATTGCAAAATAATTTATGAGAAAAAAATTATGGCCAATTGTTTATAGGTCCTGACATGATGAGTCTAAATGATTAGCCATAACTTTTTTTTATAAATTATTTTGCAATTTCCGAACGGTAAATTTATAGATGAATCTATAAAGAATAAAATGAGCCCTTACACGCTTAAATCGGATAAAAAATAAAAATATTACGTGGATTTTAACGATTTTTTCTTTTATTATCAACATTTCGAATTGTACTATAACAATAAGTGTTTTTTCAGTAAAACTTCCCGCATTATTTTGTTTCAGTGTAGCTACTCCAGAGTACCAGATAATTTACAAACGTAAATTTCCATCATTGATTACATTAGCACAATAAAAACCGCATAATAACCTCTCTACACTTGAATCTTTGTCTAATTTAAACTTTCACCTCTTATTCGAAACCCGCTCCAGCTTAACCCGAGCCTGCAGTTCAGCCTTTTGGATTAGAGCTGCCGTAGAGTCCCGGGGAATCCTGGAGAGAAGCTTAGCGCGGCGCCGAGGACACAAAGCGAGAGCCTCGTTGCAGCGCTGAAAATAATAGAAGGGTCGAGAGAGAGGACAGGACTGCAGGGACTCTCGAGGAAATTGGTAATGAATGCAAGCAGCGTCGGAGCTTAATTGAGGCGCCGGCGGCCTCCACTTGAGACATCGCGTCATAGCCGCGCGCGCACTTACGGAACACGTATATAGTCCTGGGCCTGGCCGCGTCGCCAGCAGGCAAATGCTGTGTCTATAGGCACCGAAGTCGTATTCCTTGAGCTTCCGCGCGGGCAAAGCACGCCGTGCCGGCTTGGGACCCTGCCCCGCTGCCTCTATTGTCGCGCGAGGCGAACGCCGAGAAAGAGAGGGAGGACTGCATTCACTCCGCGAGCTCCTTGTCTTTGCTGCAAAGTGGCTTGTCACTCGGTTAATACCTATCGCGCGCTTTCTCACTTGCTCTCCGTGCAGTCAATGTGTTTTCGAATCAACCGCAGAATTAATTGAAATGCTTTGTTCTACGCGCAGATCTTGCGCGAGGAAAGAAGGAATAATTAAACCGAGAGAGCGAAATAATTAAACTCAATGACTTATTAGTAATGTCGAGAATATCACAGAACCTGCCTACAGGAAAACTTCGCCAAGAAACTCGAAGAACTCGTGGTCGCAAAGGCGAAACGAGTAGATGCGCCCGTTAAGCTTGGTAGTGCCTGAAATATGGTGGAAAGTTTTAAGCCTCGGCGAAACACGTAGCTGCCAAGAAAGGGAGAAAAGGCGACAACTGGGGGTGACCTATACAGAAAAAGCGGATTAAGGGTTTAGAGATCATGAAACTCTTAAATTTTTCTTTTATGCCAAATATACGAGTGTAATTATTATAGAGTGCAGAATAAATAAATATTAAGAAAAATAAGAATAAGAAAAATCAGAAAAAATAAGTGATTAGATGAACACCTAAATACCCGAATCCCCAAAGCGTAAAAGCATTAAATTTATTAAAACCACTAAAGCTAGCCTTACAATTCTTAGAGAGAATGCATGCTAGATTTTTAAGCAAATTTTCTCGCTCCCTTATTCCCGCACATCAATACTAAATTTTCCATTCGGGCCAAACGAACGCCGCCGCGGCCGCCTCTTTATTTTTGCGCATCTCTTCCCCCAAGAAAGCGAGAAAGGCAGCGAAAAAACAAGAAAGAGGGCCGACGGGGGGATTCAGCGAACGAACTGCGCGCGGCACGCCGATAACCCGGCGCATGCAGCAGTAGCCCCCGACTCCGCTCTCAAATAACGCGGTCGAAGTAGCTGTCAGAGAATTTGCAATTCCCGGCGGCGGCCAGACCGCACAGTAGTAGCGGCAACGCGGGCTCTCGCGCGCGCGCGCCGGCGATGGCTAGACAGAGAGTTTTTCAAATTTTATGAAATTTCAGACTGAACGACGTGAACTCGCGCCCATCCTCCCCCAGAGAGAAAGAGAGAAGGAGCCAAAGGAAATTCCCTTTTCCCGAGGAAAATGAATTTCCCAGTCCCCCCTTTTTTTCGCGCGCCGCACGTACGAGAGCGTGCATTCATCATTTTCAAAGACCGAACTTGTTCTATGTACCCGTCGTATCGCTTGGGAGATATTACCGACGCTCGCGTTTTCTCGCCGCGAGTTTTACAGGCGCGCGGCGCGCGGCTCGCCGCTCTTATAAATGTGCATTTACCCTTGAAACTCCATTATGAATGACGAAAGTGAAAAAGGAAGAGGAGCGCGGGGGAAATCGCGAATTGCGTTTGTCCCCTCTCGGTCCTCGGCGGTATCGCCAGTCGAGCGGAGGAAGAAGGGCGAAATAAAGGAGGCCGGGAGGAAGAGAAAAAGACGGCTAACGGACCGCTTTTTGAGGAGATAATTTTAATGAGATTGCCCCGGGATAAAGAGAGACCGACAGTAACAAGGAAGTTAATGCAGATCGTTTCGAGGAGGAGGCTGCGGGAAATAAGACGGCATTAGGCTTGCCACTGGTATTAATGCGGAGAGACTGATGGAATAATCGGAATGATTTAAATTGAAAACAGTTGTTTCTCACATTTTAGAGACTAAAAAGATGAATGCAAAATAATTCAACATATCAACTTCCAGCTGACACCTTTATTTAATTTCCTCCAACGCACATCCTTGAAACTTTAAATCTCAAATCCTCAAATCCTTTAAAAAATGTAAAACCTCCATTCGACATTCAAAAAGTTTTCTCCCCCTTTACTACACCCGTTCCTCAACAGATCTCCAGGATCACCGAAAAAAGCAGCGCCTCAACCTGCACCCGTTGCGTACGTCTGAGTGCCATCCAACGGCCACGTTGAAATAATTTTCACCCCTAGCCCTGACAGAAAAGACTACACGCGCCCAGTTCCTGCACCCCGTAAATTATTCAAAACGGCTTCGCACTATGATCTACGGCGGGGCGGCGGCCTGCCGTCCTTTCCCGGGCGGCGGCGGCGACTCTCTGCCCTCTTGTTTCCATTCTCAGCAGCAGGCAATAACACCTAATCCCGCGGGAGGTTTCTTCCTGCTTGCCTTTTTTCCGCGGCGCTCTGTTACTTTTTCCTGCTCCTTCTCCCGTGGCAGTTGTCGCGTTTATTCCCGATCCACTCCTTTCGAGCTGACTCTGGCACTTACAGCACCCTCCCTCCGTTATTCATTCTCGGGTTTGTAGCTTTGCTAATACGTTACGATAAAGTGGCTTTAAACTTGCGGCTCTTTTGCGGCCGGTGGGGAAATAGGCACTAGGCCAGGTTAAGTCTTTCAAGTAACGTTTGAAGAATATCGTTTGTTTGAGAAGGGTCGTTATTGCCATCAACAAACCGAATTTTGTGTTCTTACTTTTTACAACTTTTTAAGCAGTATTGTTTATAAAATTAATTCGTTCAATACAACTTTGGGTTGATTAAAATTATAAATTAATAGCTGCATGAAATTATTAATTGAGCTGGAATTAAAATTTTGTTGCGCGAGCAGCAACTCGCGGTACAGTGATGCCATCTACAAACAAAACTGTAAACTGTAAATGAGTTGCATATCGGTAAGTTATTTTTAAAATAAACTACAGTTTAATACCAAATAAAAGAACCGCTGCTAATTATTTATTGAAATACATTAATGCATTATTTTTAAAATGCATCAAACTCATTCATTGGCACTTAGTTGCCTCCTAACTAATTTATCGTTCTTACATTGGAACGAGAAATTATCTCTGAGATTCATTAAAAACACAATTTCAATCTATTCTATATCTAATTAATTATTTATTTTGGTATTATTCTTTTATTTTCAAGCTTAAAACTAAAAATGCGATTTTAAAAGGTGATTTTAACTTGGCTTTTCACACTATCTTCATTTTAAAGAAAATTTTACATACCTAAACGATGAAAATCCGTTTACTAAAAGCTGATATCCAAGCGTATACACATACACACACACACATCCATACAGACATTTTTCAAAGACCATTTATTCTTGTCCCTGATACCTCAAAATGCAATTGTAACATGTTTTTACAAAAACTTGAAAAATTACTACCACAAAGCTTCGTCTAGGAGGAAGAAATAAAAAATTTAGTAAATAGTCAACTTTCTAACGTTTATTTATCTATTTTTTATACGAGAAAAATAAAAACTACAAAATTATCGGACTTAAAAAGCGTATCTCAACAAGACAGTAGCCACTCGACCAACATATCCAGTCGCAAGTAGCCGGCAGGGGAGGGGGGAGGCGACCGATAGGTGATAAAGTGCAAGCGGCGTCACCGGCTCTCGAGGCCCGGGTAATGAACAAAAACAGGCAATTACCCGAAGTAGTTAGGCGAACAATGCCTCGTCGCGCGACAATGACGGCTACTTCGGGGCCAGCTTTTTAGACGGCATCTCTTCTCCTCTCCCCCAATCCGCTCTTTCGCGGCAATTTCAGATTATATTCTCTCTTTCTCTTCCGGAACCTTCCCTGCTTATCTCGGAGACAGATGGTTTACGCCATGCGCTTGATCCAGTTTACGATAATGGGATATAGTATGACGCCAACGTGGCGCAGTTTCTTCGTCAACCGGAGCGCTGAATTATATAGGACGATGCACGCGCGCATAAGAGAGAGAAGGGGCGATTCATCCAGACTGATAAATGAAATGGCTGCACGAAAATCTGTTGAAATGAGAATTTATTCGCCGAGATAACTTACTTGCTTTTTGGCTGGGGCAAAAATTTAAAAAGAATCTAAACTTTACTGTAATCTAACTTTACTCGTTCTATTACATCTTTTCTTACATCGCCGGGTGACTGTTCGTTCTCCTCTTCTTTGCTACTCACTTTCACTACCCTTCGCTCGTTCTCATTTGGAGTTAGGCGGGCAAATCGATGTACCACCTAAGCGAAAAACTGCACTAGCCTCGAAGGAGACTCGTAAAAAACGTTAAAGCTGCTGAGGAGCCCTTATCTAAATGTGAAAACTTCATACTCTTACGTGCCGTCGGCGTACCTGCGCTATTAAATACGTGTAAATTACCATTTTCCGAAATGAACGCACTTCTAATTTAAAATTCCATTCCATTTGCATTTTATGCTTGCTTCCCATTAAACTTTTTAATGTACTCGCGAAATTATAACTACAAATTTCTTATCTCTCACTATTTCGCTGAAACTTTATTACTTAAATTTAATTACTGCATTTTTAACAAATCAATGCAAATAAAAATGTAAGCAACATTTGACTAATTTTTAGGTAATTTAATATTTATTTTAAACAATATAAATACTTTTAGTTAACCCATAATTAGTATTACACACTAATTTTATGAAATATTTCCATTAGATTTAAAATTTTTCTCCCAGGCAATTTGTAAGCTTACCAGCCTATGTACAGATAACTTTGTGTTACCTCTATAGGATTTACCTCTGTAAATTTTTCTGGTTAATAAATAAATAAATAAATTTTCGGTTCTCTTGAAACGTAAGGCCCCTTCCGACAGGCAACCCCGACAGTCCCGCAGGTATGTGCGCGAGTCCGCGCGGCGAAGAACACTTCAACACGCGCGCTTAAGAGGGCCCCGTAGTCGATCGCGTACACGCCCAATAGTACGACGTGCTGCAGTATCTCGCGGTTGTATACAAGCGCGGGTGTGTCGTGCGGTGGTGTTACCTGGGATACGTCGTCGAGTTTAATCAAAGGAAGATGCTGCCGGCCAGTCGCGCTTCCGTCCTTATCTTCGCGATTCTCGCCTTTCTGACGATAGGTTCGTTATCGCCGAATCGATTTACTTTTACCCGCTCTTGCTTTCTTCGAAAGTGAGAGAGTGCAATTTGAAAAACAATGTGATTCATGCACGCACTCGGGGCCGCCATATTGAAACCTGTTCTTGGGGAAAAAAATCATTCAAAACACTAACGATGGCTTTTGAATTCTTATCGATGAAGCGTGAAAAAATCAAGTGCTTCTTTCTATTAAATATGTGCTTCTTCGCGTGATGAAATAAATAATCCAATGGAGGCGAAATAACAGGAAATTTGTGTTTTAGGCGGGTCCGCTATAAAATGCTACCAGTGCAGTAGTGACACCGATCTAGAAGGTGAGGATAACTGCGGCGCCTACAAGAAATTCGACAAGGAGAGAAACATTCCAGTTGAATGCAACAGCGACGAGTCAAAAATGCCTGGTACATTTTGTGTCAAACTTACTCAACAAAGTCCACGTGGATTCATTTGTGAGTATATCACCAAGATGCTTGTATAAAGGTTTTCAAAACAATTTATGAGCTGGTATCACAATTGCCATATTCTTCTTAACTATTAATTAACATAATTAATATTCTAAAGTATTGTTAAAAAGTTTTCTTCAAAAAAATTTCACTTATATTATTTTATTAAAAAATTATGCTATTTATTATTCTCCAACATAACCTCAAATATTTAAAATAATTTACTATTATTTTCTGTTCGAAATGTAAGTTTGAATAAGCAATTTGTACAAATGAAAGATAGCAATCGTAATTCATCACTCAAAAACAAAATGTATCCCCTCTACAATTCTTTCTCCTTGGTTCTCAGGGGATGGCAGGTGGAGGCAGGTGATCCGCCGATGCGCCTCGGTGGCGAGCACAGGTGTCACAGGAGTCTGCAATTGGGGCGTCTACGAAAACGGAGTCTACTGGCAAGAGTGTTCCTGTTCCGAGGACTCGTGTAACTCGGCGCCAAGCGTCAATCTCAGCATCGGCCTTGCGATCGCGCTTCTGCTGAGTCTGTGCCTCAGATAATACGAGTGAATACGAACGACAACTTTTCCTTGGACCGACAAGCAGTCGCATGATTCATCACAGCTACCGTTACCCCCGTCATGCTTGCTTCACCCCTTCAGAGTACCGCAGTTTTAGTTTTACCGAGAGACGAGAACGAGGCAGGATTGCCTCGGTGACGAAATAGTTTATTGAGGCCACTGTTGGTTCTTGCACCAAAAATTTTAATTAGGATAGGTCTTGTACACTCTAAGATCTGACGTTGTAGCGTAGATTTTCGGTAAATTTTTTAAAAGTCGAGGTTTTTTACGATATTTTATGAAAATTATTGAATTATAATAATCACTTCAGTGTCGATTCCGTCCATTTGTGAATGCTATAAAGTGATTTATTTGTTACTGTTTTATATACTATTTTAAATAGACTTTATTGTATACTCTTTTTTTACATATTGCTTAAGCTAAAATTTTAAAACGATCTGAGTTAAAATGTATTACTACGTATTTTATTTAATCTAGTAACTATTTTAAACACGATTTTTAAATTTTATAAAACCGTGAATAGAATCTCGTTGCATCAATGTGATGACACATCACTTGATTATCCGTCCATTAGACTTAAGTACATCGTGTAGACAACGCCGTAGAAGAAAAATTTTAAATGTAGTTTCTACAGAATTAGTACAAAAATATAATGTATTTTCTTTCTAATTATACTTTTATATCTTTTTTTAAATTATTCACATTCCGCTTAGACGTTGCCATTTCATAATAAAAACAACAAATGATAAAGCCGGAGATCCTTATAGATGAATGTAAATAATAAACATCTATTTATATTATACTTTCCAAGTTGGCCGCAGTTTACCGCTAATGTTTATACAAATCCTATTTGTATTTTTTATAAAAAGAAAATCGCTTAAGAAATAAAGAACTCAACCAAAAATAAATACACGACTCTTTTCACGTCCTGCCCTTTTCCTCTTTCAATTTCTAGGGAACAAATCCATTAGACACGTTGTTCTGCACTTTTACGGCCAACGACAGCCATAAGAAGAGGCGTGTGAAAGTGAGTCCTCTGGAAACGAAAACGAGAGGGACGACGTCGGTACTTCGCGCGCTTAAAGGGCCCACGCCGGAGCCTTTATCTCTTCAAAAGGGTCACGAGTGTCTTCGCTATGTTCGCGTCTCCCGGGTTTACCTCTCGGCACTTATCCAAGGGCCATTTCCGATTAAGAAAGAAATAAAAACTATCCTTTTCCTCCTGCGACGTAAAAGCGCCAAGTGTAGTAAAGGCAGGCGCTTTTAATTTACCGATATTACGCGCCCTTTTCCTTTCGAAAAATAAAATTTCAACCTTAAAATACAAAATACTCGTATTTACGCCTTTAAAGGAGCAGTTTGTTAGCGGGAGCTTTTTTCCGCCTCGAAAAAGCGGTTACTGGACGTAGCGAAAGCAGCGAGCTCGGCGTTATGTTAATACCGGAAATTCAACAGCCACAAGTTAATTACATCACGCGGGACAACTAATGCCCGGCTAGAAGCAACACAAGCGGGACAATGCTGGGGTTATTTGGTCCCTTCCATACATTACGTCGCCGTCGTCGGCCAACAGGAGAGGTCTCGCACCTTGTTGCCGCCGCCGCCGAGCCCCGTTAAACAGACTTGCTGTAATTAAGGGAAAACCGACCCCCGAGTTAACATCTTAAATTCTTATTTCCTCTTTATCTGCACTCCATTTCGAGGTAAATTTTAAATTGCGCGCATGTAGAGGAGAATGGGCGAAATGAAACGGAAATTTTGATTTCAATTCGCGAGCTAACGATTAAAGCGTTCAGGAAATTATCATAAACTGCACAATTTTGTTTTTTAAACTAACTTTAGTTCTAAAAAGCAAATGAAAAATATTAAAATAAAAAATCGGATTTAAAATACCTCACCAATCAACTATTTTTCGATAATTTAATATTTTACTAAAATTTCAAATAAAATAAATTTTAATACAATTTAAAATAAATGTATTTAAAAAAAATTTTTTATGCGAAATTCAAAAATTTAATTGTAACGATCATTTGCAATTATATGTAAAAGCCCTGTTGAAGCAGGACACTTTCCTGTGAAGAATTACCCTTGCAGCTTTGTTACGCAACCCGGTTCTATAGCGTGCTTAATTTTCTGGATAAGAGTCGCCGTCGTTGCCCGAACCCTCCTCACCAGCATGTTTCGGTACTCATTATTACACCGAGCCAGGGCTTAATTAACTAGAGCAAAAGCTACGTATAACCTCAAGTAAAATGCCATTATACACGAAAAAAGGAAATTTAAAAGACCAAAGGAAGACGAACGCTATGGACTTAATCACCGAAAAATGTCGTCTAAAATCACTTAAATTAGGATTAAATCAGTCCAAATCTAGCAAATGACATAAAATATACATAAAAAGTGCCTTTTAAATAAGTATTTTTAAGAATTGATCGATTTCTAAAGTGGTTATATTGTAAAAACTTTTAAAAATCTAGAATAAAATCTCATTTCTTAACATGTAGTTTTAAAAAATCTAGCGTTATCTAATCCACGAACCGTTATTATAAACTATATATATTTTCTGTTCTTCATCGATTAAAATATGTATGAAACTTAAAAATCACAATTTTAATCACCAATATAAAATTAAAATAATTCGTAAAACAGGAAGTAAATACTCACCAATTCGGAGAATTTGCAAAAATTTCGGGAAAACAGTGTTGCCTTTGTTGCCACTACCGGCAGCTCTCTCTTTTACTGTAAATAAAAAATTGCATCGCTAATTTATTTCTATTCAAGTAATTTTAACACTTTTAATCAATTCATAGATCACAAAAAACAAAGAATTGTACTTGAAAAGTCGCGAAATTAAGTTATTTTATTTTAATTCGGTAAAGTTATATATTATGAAACAAAAGTAGAACTACTCACAAGAATAAAAGAAATAAAAGTCTTTCTTTTCTTGCTATGTATTACAAAAATGAAGTATATAAATCAAAATTTACTAAATCCTCCTCAAAAACCCTCCTAACGGAGACTTATTTCATCTTCTGAAATATTTGACGAAGCTCCTTTCTTTTCAAATAAAGCTCACCAACCGCTGTCTTCGACTGAAGTGTCGTGAACACAGCGGCGCTTGCGAAGTGCAAACCATATGTGCAAACTCGTTTCTACGGAAGCTTGAACAGCCTCCAATAGGATAGATACCTATACAGGGCTACAGCCTACAGTCAACTCTCGAAAGGTTAAACGAGCGCTTGCGCATGCGTAGTGAAAAACGCGCGATTTCAGACGATTCACGGGTAATAAGTATATACGTACAAATTTTATGATGTACTTGTATTTGTAACTCATACAAAGCCAGGCAGCTGGCAGCTCTGAGCTCTCGCATTCGCATAGTCACATGCGCGAATACGCTCCCACATTGGCGCATGTGCACGCACTGTTGTGAGCACCACCAAGCAGCAGCAAACAGCAACGGAGCAGAGCACAGCAGCAGTAGAGCAGCCGAAGAAAGCCTGAGCGAAAATAAAAAGTAAGCAGCTAGCAAACGAAAATTGTCAGCCCGCAACGATGTATAACTAATACAAGCACAACTGTTTGGAGTTGGCGCGTTAAGTCGCGCTGCCGATTAAAGGACTGTCCCTACCAACGTAATTTCCCAAGGAGAATTTTCGATCGAAAGAACCTTACCGAGCTGCGAGGATGAACGTGGCCGACGGACCGGGTTTCTCGCGCTACGAGGTTCTCATGCTCGTCGCGAGGCTGTCCTTTGTCACAGCTATTGGCTTTTTCAGCATGAAATGGATCATGAATCAACTAGATCCCAACAACAAGCAGAAGAGTAAAGCCATGAAGAAGGTATTGCGTCAGTTGCACGCTTGTGACATAACCTCCCTTACGTTTTTTTCTCTATTTTTATTGATAAATAGATGATTAATTGATTTTTATTGTGATTACAGGCTGCAGAACAACTTCGAAAACTAGCCAAGACTGATGCCATTGCTATGAACAGGACTATCGATCTAGAACAACTCACAGATTATGAAATGATGATTGCTAGCCACTTGGTTGATCCTAAAGATATTCGGGTTTCATGGGATAACATTGCTGGACTGGAGCACATTATTCAAGAGCTTCAAGAAACTGTAATATTGCCTATTCAAAAGAAGGAATTATTTGAAGATTCGCAATTGACTCAAGCACCTAAGGTACCTAAATTGCATAAAAACCTTTATAAGTAAATTCCAGTTGTAAGTTCTTAAAAAATAACATACATATGTTAATAAATTTTTTATTTTGATTACTTGCATAAAACTGTGTAATAACATAAAGTATATTGTAAAAATTAGAAAAATTTGAAAATATTCTTATATTTTTTATTTTAATTTATTGCAAAAACAAAAAAAGACAAGGTATTATTAATTAGATTAAATGTATTATAAAAATAAATTATTTTCTAGGGTGTATTACTCCATGGGCCTCCAGGATGTGGAAAAACTATGATCGCCAAAGCTACAGCCAAAGAAGCTAGAACTTGCTTTATAAATTTAGATCTCAGTATATTAACAGATAAGTGGTATGGAGAAAGTCAGAAGCTCACTTCTGCTGTCTTTTCATTAGCAGTTAAGCTTCAACCTTGCATTATATTCATCGATGAAATTGGTAAATATTTTATTAGTTATTTTAAGACTTGTTAAACTTTTTATTTATTTATAATAAACGAAATTTTTAAGATTCATTTTTGAGAGCACGTAATTCTCAAGATCATGAAGCCACAGCTATGATGAAAGCACAATTTATGTCTTTGTGGGATGGTTTAATAACAGATCCGTCATGTACAGTTATTGTAATGGGAGCTACAAACAGACCACAAGACTTAGACAGAGCTATTCTTCGACGTATGCCTGCAACTTTCCATGTTGGTTTACCTGTAAGTGTGTTTACATTTACGTACTTTATATTTATTAGGTTCTGATATGGTATTTATATTAAGAATTTGAAATATTTCAGAATGAGCAACAGCGAACGCAAATTCTGAATCTGATATTGGCCAATGAGCCCATATCAGATGACATTAGTACTGTTCAACTAGCTAGAATGACTGATGGCTTCTCAGGATCAGATTTACAAGAGTTATGCCGAAATGCATCAGTTTACCGCGTAAGGGACTATATTAGGAATTCTCAGTAAGTAAAATTATTTATTTAATAAACGCCATAATTTTTTTTACAACAAATACAAAATGAATACAAAATATTCTCATTCTTTAGTGTTTTACGTGCGAGTACAAGTGGCGATGACGAAGTTTACCATGACGCTGTTCGTCCAATAACAATGGATGACTTAATAACTTCCTTAAAGAAAATGAAAACTTCAAAAGTACAAACAGGTAGCTTAAATATGTCAAAATTAGATTTGGACTAAACTGCAAGCCAAAATTCTGCGGTCCCAATAATATTTTCCATAGTCATATTCTTGATTATTGATAAATCATGTTAACTTTATTTCAGGAATATGATTTCGAAAAATTTTGGCTATTAATTAGTGGTGAAAAATAAAATTTATCTTAAATTTTAAAATAAAAGTTTAGGAAACATTTAATTTTTTGTTGATAGCTTTAATAAGATTTGATCTTAAAATTGTCAATCGGACGACTAATTCTTTGTACAAAAACTTTTTCTGCCCTCCGGCCGGAAAGCGCCAACTTTCTGGCCGCTGCGCGAAACGAATTTGCCGCTTTCCGGCGACGTCGAGCAGAAAAATAGTATACACACCTTGGTCATTAAAAAAGAAAGCCTCAGATCACACGTTTGTCAACCTCGGCTTCGCCTCACCGACAATTACGTGTAATCTGAGACATTTCTTATTTTACTGGCCTAGGTATGTAATATACTATTTTTCCTTGCTTAGGAACCAATAATTGCAAATTAAATAACATGACTTTAATGACCTTAAGCATGATTGAAGTGCTTTTTCTATTTCTTGAAATGTCTACTTTTATTTGTTTGATTTTTTAAAATATTTTTTGACGTTTTAAACGCGTAATAAAATATTGTATTAATTGTGTAAAATAAAATGAGATAAATTAATGAACTAACTGAACACATTCGCGTGCGAATATTTCAAAATAGAGAATATAATTATGTACAAATAGATAAAATAAAGTACTATCTCCAATTATGATGGAGATATAAAGTAACATAGTGATAATATAAAAACATTCATTATTTGGAATAATGTATAAATGGATATTATAAAAAATTAAAAATAATATCTGTAAATATCTCTATGATTACGACGTAATTATAAATGTATTAACTACTTGTTTCCCAATCAATAAATTTATATTTCAGAAATGTTGTAGTCTTGTGAGGTTTCAATATATTAACAAAGAAAACTCATAAGAAGATGGAATAATCATCAGAAAAATCAGAAAAGTTTAAAATTTGTAAATCGCGCTAAGTAATATTCTTAAGCAGCTCGTACATCTTTTAATCTTGGATAAATATCAAGTAATCACTGATGAATAAACAGATTTAGTCACAAAAGGATGAAAAAAGAAGTTGATGTGATTTTTATTGGATGTAGTGATATAAAAAATTTTTATCTCTGCGCTGTTGGCACACATGCTTTTGTATCAGTAACGTAACAAAAGCGAAATATAAATAAGTTACTTGATACAACTAATGTGTAATAATATAAAGTGGTTAAAATATGCTGAATATTAAATATGTTATGTAAAAATAATTCTAAATCCGATTCTCTCTAATTTTAAGTCGACTGCAGTTTTTAACGGTAATGCTAATTTTGCACGTTGTACTACTCTAAAACTTTTGTACCTTAAAATTGATAATCGGAAAGAAAAATTAGAGTTAATATGTGCATTAGAGTTATTTTTGTCATTTTCATTAAATGGTCTAAGTAGGGTACTACTTTTATAACTACATTTAGAATCATTGGATGGCAAAAACGCTCAGTTTAATGAAACTTAAAATATTTAGAGCAATATATGCTTTTTTTAACATCTTGAAATGATAAAAAACGTTGAAATGATTTGGAACAAAATTTTATTAAATTTAATACAATATACCGAAAGTTTTTAATTTGGCGTCAATAAACAGAGGCATAAAGGTGCTGTCCAATTGCAAGTATTTTGTAGGTAGTATAGTGTTTTAAACTAAAGTTTAAAAGTCAGACATTTTTCAAAGAAACTATAAGAATATGATTTTTTAATATGTTCTTGTGAAAAAATCGAGTAAACGGCAGTAAATAATTAAAGATCTGATTATTATAAAAAATGAAATTAATAAAAATTCTATTATTGAAAAATCTGTATCTTTTTGAAAGAGTAAAATTATTATAAAAAATATCACATCAAACGTAAATATCAATCTTGCATTATCTTAATAATGCGATAATGCTCAGGTAAATACGATTTAAAGAAACATTTAGTTAATAGTTTAAGTAAATCGGAAAATGTATGACTATGAATAGGCGAATCTGTTGAAAAGTAAGCGGTTGATAGAGATAAAGCTTTATCTTTGATAGATTAAAAACTTTCGGTACAATACCTATATACGTACAATATTGTAACCACTTCCGATTCGATTATTTCGAAGTTTCTACCGTTATAGCACCAAAATTATGTTCCTGTATTGTATGGAGCTTTCAAAGACAATATGTATTGAATTTCCTTTGTTATTTTTTCGCGGTGAAAAAGAGTTGTAATTTGTAAAAATAAGATTTATGAATTCCAGTGAGAAGTTTTTTGTAACTGTAAATTGAGTGCACGAATGTAAGTAGGCAATGCTTAATTTTTTTATAAAATGTCATTTCTGCTGTATCTTAACATTGTAGCATCAATTTTTATAATAAACTGTTGTTTCTTTACATAGTTTACATAAATCATTAAATTTACTCAACATAAAAAACCTCATTGTATTTCCAATTTAGAAGACTTGATAAAGTATTTGGAGCGGCAATTCTAACTTTTCAATTAATTAATTTCCGAACATAAATTCTGAATTTATTTAATTTGACGATAATTATAATTTCATATCAGAATTTTTGATAAGCTTTCTCTTTTGCTCGGTTCGAATTGCACGTGCGAGTTTGAGAGCTTTAAATACACGCAAGATACTTTTAAAAATGCTTGAAATTTGATAAGCGAATGAAACCGTAAGAAACGGTTTGCAATCTAACGTTTAAATGGCTAAAGGAAGCAAATACGTTTTCGCCTCGAAAAAGTAGCCCGTGGCTCCAGAGCCATCGCTTTCGGTCGTCCACTCACACCGATTCGCCGCGGCTACGCACACAATCGTCGCGTGCATATTCGCGATGCTCTCTTAGGTGCAGCTCGCGGGCTTGCACACAATAGCGCTCGCTCACTGGTACATCTTGGCAGCGCGCAAGCGTACAAGAAAGAGTGCACGCTCGCTGGCGGTCGCGGTGGAAGGGGTTCGGTGGAGTGCAGGCAGGCAGGCCAGGAACGGAGCGCTTAGTCCCGAATCACAGGCTTGGCGGCGACCGTGCTTGTCTCGCGTTCGAGTGTGCAGTCCGCTCTCCTGCCGCTGGACGGCTGGACCCCGCGCGAGTGCACGAGCAGCCTGGCCTGCGCGATATCGGGCTGCCTCAGACCTGTACGTGCGAATCTGAGCACGGTCGCTCCGTGCGCGCGCGCGCGCGCCTGCTGCCCACAGACAAAGAGAAAGAGAAGACGGACAAAGAGAGAGAGGGCCTGCGCTGCGTCGCCCCGCTTAGTACTGTTCCGACTGCTGCTACCGCTTACTTCGCGCGAACGTCGCTCTGCCCGTAAGTGTCTCCGCGTCCCTACCCCGCTTCCTCCTCGGCGACGCTCCTAACCTCCGCAAGCTGAGCGTCGCCGCCGCCGGCACTTTGGGAACACCTGCCCTCCCGCGGCTCCTCGGAGCCGCTCCGGCAGTCACCGTCGTCGGCTGCACGATCGAGGCTCTTTTGCGCCTGCGTAAGTGCACGCGCAGTCGGGATCGCGAAAAAGAGAGCACCCAGTCGAGGAAACACTCCGAGATGTGTACGGCTACTCATCTCTGGTACGGCTGCCCCTTTTACGCTCGGGAGCAGCTTTTTTAAAGGGATCCAGCCAGTGTAATTCGTACTTTTTACAGTTCAATGCAAACATTACGGTGCTGCGGTAAGCAAAATTTCAAAAAGACCGACAGTTGAGCATTGTTTATTTACTCAAGTTCGAATTTCAATTACAAGCGTTAATTTCGTTAAATAAACATCTTTCGTTGAATTCATGAGTAAATAGTCGGGACCCTGACAATGTCAACAAATCATTCGAACGAAGCTCGACGGCGGTCAGTTCTGAGTGCGTAGAGCTTAACTTTTTGAAAGCGAAGACTCGCCTGCGCAAAGTGACAGCGTAAACTAGAGAAAATGCCGCCGGGGAGAGCGAGCTCTCTCGCGATAGTCACGCGTCCGTATGTACCTACATTATGTTCAAAAAGCGATCGAGTAAGAACGACCGAACGAGAGAGTGAGGCCACGACGAACGAGCGGCTGAGCGCTCTAAACACGTGCGATCGCGGCCATGAGCTGTCCCTCTCTCTCTCTCGCTGTCGGGCGCGATCGCGATAAAGCGAGAGGGAACAAAGCGCCTAGACGCGAGAAAAAAAAGAAGCGCGGAAGAGGACGACGAGGAAGAGACACCTGCGGAGAGCGAGAGAACGGCCGCTACCGCCGCCGCCGCGCGCACGCCAGAAGAAAGTGGGACTTGGGAGTGTCGCGGCTCTCTCGTCCGATGTGCGGCTGCAACTCTCGCTCGCGCTCTCTCTGTCTCTCTCGCGTATTCGTAATTTCGCACAGTCGCTCCGCTTTATACTGCACTCTGTGCCCTGTACGCCCGGAGCTCAAATCTCGAGCTAGTTCTGTTTACTTGCCGCACTGAGCTTTCGTTTCTCGAAAAAAACTGACCAATCGCGCGGTACTGAACGCTATTCGAAGCGCGATTCAGTGAAAACCTGAAGTCGTGAAAAGTTTACGCTTCGGTGATGTCGCGGTGTACTTAACCTAAACGCGAAAATCGCAGCTCGATAGTGTGCATAAAGAGCTTCGGAAAATCAATAGTGTTTTCGGTAAGGATCGACGCTCCTTACAGTCGCTCGCGCCGATTCCTTTTAGCGTTTTCCTTTTCACGCTCTCTCGAAACACCAACGATTACCTTAACGCACTGGCAATTCGCACTTCTCCAGTCTATATACGCGTTTTATCTCTTCTTACATCTTCATGCTTTCCCATTTGTGATAATTATCAGTGTCATAATATCGTGAAGATTATTCGCATTCGTTACTGCACTTGTAGAGGTTCTCTAATGTGAGCTTTTTTTCTCCAGGACTGCAGATTTGTGTGCATCATAGTGCGTGAAATGTCGAGTATGAAAAATAATACTCCCGTTTTAAATATGCTTCAAATAGAACTAGAATAGTTTTAAAGGACAGTAATATTCAAGTGCGTTTGCTTGTGGAAAATGCAGACGTGTGATATTTAGAATTTTAAAAGAAATATTCATTCTATAGAAAGATTTTTGATTGTGTACTCTACTTCTGGTATTACATTGTCTGTGATTGCTACATTGAAGTAGGTATCCAAATTCAATTTGTGGACTTTCATTTAGAAAGCAGAATCGATATCAAGAATACCCGGGAAAAATATCAAGACTGTTTATGTGCTACGAATGCGAGTAAATACACATCATCACTTCATTTTTGTGCTTCTGTATACCAGAAATCATGTAACAACCATGATCCTTTTTTAATATTTGGTTGTGCAATGTTTGTTTAACATTTAAGGATGGCTTTTGCACAAATTTGTCATTGAACAATTATAGTGGTGGTAGTGATGCACAGAGGTTGTGCTTGAAGCGCTGTGAGCCTTAAAGGCAGATATCATTATGCTCTCATAGGATGGACGATATAGAGGACCTATGTTCTGCGAATTGATGGGTATATGCTTTTCCTGCAGGAGATCCACCAGCAACCGAATAAATAACAAGATCTCTGAACATATTTCGGCATCTGTAACTCCTCTCCATGTTTGTCTTGAAGAACCAAGAGGACCAGAATCGGGCTTGTGTGATATCACGGCTCTTAGATCACAGGTAAACGTTATATTAAATCACTGTATTATCTATTTAGCTGTTAATTTCATTTTTAAAATAAAAATTAAAAATTTTTTCATTGGTCACATAATTTTATAATTTATTTTGTTTATTTCTACTTACGTTAAAAATAATTATAGTATATTGTTATAGCAGATTGAAAGTGTCTACAATAAAAGGGGAAGCAGAGAAGAACCTGGTGAGGAAGAAACTAGAACAGAATTGTTACAGTCTGGAGGAAGTGAGCTGAAGCAAAACCAAGCAAGTATGGCCAATACTATAAGTAACATGAAAATGACCAACCCCATTAAGGGGCTAGTCAGCAAACGCAGAAAACGTTTTACTGCAGATGGCTTTGACCTTGATCTCACATGTATCCTTTTCAAAAATATTTTTACATTGATTTTTTTAAATAATTGAATCATTATTTCTTAACTCATAAAATACAGACATAAAAGATAATTTAATAGCAATGGGCTTCCCAGCAGAAAAGTTAGAAGGTGTTTATAGAAATCACATAGATGATGTTGTTAAATTTTTAGAAGCCAAACACAAAGACCATTATAAAATTTATAATCTGTAAGTAATCTACTATTCAATATTTTAATTTTCTTTCAATTGGGATAATGATGCTTACATACTATTTATAACAGCTGTTCAGAAAGGTCTTATGACTGTAAAAAGTTTAAACAAAGGGTGGCAACTTATGCTTTTGATGATCATAATCCACCCTCCATGGAATTGATTAAGCCCTTTTGTGAAGATGTACATTCTTGGCTGACATCAAATAAGCTTAATGTTGCTGTTGTCCACTGTAAAGCTGGAAAAGGCAGGACAGGTGTGATGGTATGTTGTTACCTTCTTCATAGCAAGCAATGTAAGTCGGCTCCAGAAGCTCTTAACTTTTATGGAACAGAAAGGACAACTGATAGGTAAAGTATTGTACTAATGCATATATGGAAAACTTTTCCTAAATTTTTAAACATAATTAATTTTTGTTTTTGTATTACAGGAAGGGAGTCACAATACCATCTCAGAGGAGGTATGTTGGTTACTACTCATCTCTTGTTCAGGAAGGTCTTAATTATCAACCTGTCACATTAATACTTCGAGAAATCAAGTTGGATCCAGTACCTATTTTTAATGGTGGCCAGGGTTGTAAGTATTCAAAAAATTTAAAGTGTTACACCAAAAAAATAGCGTTAAAAATAAATACTAATATTCGGTATTATTTTCAGACCACTTTGTGATATCTGAGGCTAATAACAAAATATTTAGTTCAGAGACGTATGAAGTGCGGAAAGGAACTTCGCCCCTTTCGATTCCCTTACAACACAGTGTTCCCATGAAGGGAGACATAAGGGTGGACTTTTACTCAGTCCCTAAAGTCAAACGGAAAGTAGGTCTACCCAAAATCTCATAAAATTATCTTCTTAAAGGTTTAAAGATTTTACAATTTAACGATGTTGATTTACAGGAAAAACTGTTTCACTTTTGGTTCAACACATTTTTTGTTCATGACCACGTAACATCCGAAAGCGATAACGGAGGACCAATAGAACGAACGACAAGAGCACTGAGCTGTGACGGAACCGCCATGGAAGTACCAATGGTTCACACAAAGCCAAGAACAGGCTCGCTAGTAAGCTTAGGCCCAATGCCACCAACCTTAGTTTTGACAATTGACAAGTGGGGGTTGGATGGGGCACATAAAGACAAACACCACAAACTCTTCAGCGCAGACTTTAAGGTACATTATTTATTGGAAATAAATGAAATTATTTAGTTTTAACAACCAAAATTAATAATTTTAATCCTGTAGGTTAGCCTACTTATGCACCGAGTGGGTGGTAGCATGACACCAGTTGTACCGCCATCAGCGGAACGAGCTGGAGAGAATGTACAAATTGGCATGGGTGGACAAGACACGCCAAGCGAATCAAGCGAAGCTGACAGCAGCGAATGCGATACGACGGGCGACGAAGATGGTTGGGAGTCGGGTGAGTCCTCTGCATCTCTGGTGGTGAAACGCCATTCTCACGTACACGGCAATAGCCACAATACACATAGTAATATCCACCATAGAGCTAGTCTCAAAGAAGCCGCTAAGGAAACGCTTCCTCACGGTGATAGGGATAAACGGGGTAGCCCAAAATCGAATTCCACCGTTAGCATCAGACGGTCCACCGGGTTCTTTCGATCGTCCACCACATAACATTTCTTCTCACAGTACTTAAGTGCTTTCAGTAGGTTTTAATTTTTTTTTTCTGAAGTATTTAAATTTTTTTATTAAAATATTGATAAGCTTGGATAATATAAATAAAAAGTAATTGTGATTTTTTGTCTGTTTAAACCTACACAACTCTATTTCTATTGGAGTATAAAAATATTAGGAGTAAAAGTAAATTAGCAAAATGATCTGATCTAAAACAAAACAGTAACAATAAATTTAGTCAATAAAACTTTAAAGGCCTCCAATTATTTGTAAGATAAAATTAATTAAAAATAGGTGTAAAAAATTAAATGCAGAAAAAGCAGTAAATTATTTATGTTGCAAAACTTTTTAGAATAAAAGAAAAAACGAATTGTATAAAAAATAGTGATTTATTAATTAGACAATCATAGCATAAATTTTTAGCTAATGTTTTTCAATGCAAAAAATATTTTACTTATTCAATTATCTTTTAAAAACGTAATTATTACAACATAGATTTTCTATGTTAATATTGAAAAAATATCAAAAGTCTACAATTGAAATCAAGAGAAAGCTTTTGACTTGGTACTTTTTATCAATTGAACGATGTATTTTAAAGTCATGCATTAAATTAATACTGAATAATTTCAAATAGAAGGGAAAAATACAAAAATATATATATTATTTGTCAAACAAAACAATTACAGTTAAACAAAACGAAGTTTGAACTGCTATTAGACAACTTTCGGATTATTAGTTCACAGTTACGGACTAAATCTTAAAAAAAAAACTGATCATACAATTGAAATTTTATAATAGATTTAATAAAATTATGTAAATATTAATATTCTGCTGCTTGTTGACTTCATTTGTTAGCTTTTTTAGGTAAAATTATATACACACATTTAGAAATAAATATTATAATTTTTGTTACTCTATTAATAATTTAGTTATGTTCATATTATTCGATACTAGAAAAGGAGATAAGATTCGTTAAAGTTGAAATAAATTCTACTGTACCTTTGAATATAGAAATGCCACAAGGCTTGAGCATTGATATAGTAATCTGAATTTTTTGAATCAGTTATTAATAAATATAAATTATAATCTAACTGATTAGAGATGAAATAAATTTTTCAAATTGATACATGTTTTTCGTTCATTGATCTTTCCCGCGGGAAGTTCTTGCAAAATATTTTGAATTTTGAAATAATAGTCAACAGACTGTAGCACAGAAAATATTTACATAAAATATTAAAATAAAATATTAGTTTAAAAGAGACTGATTAAAAACCTCGATATGAAAAGTGGGCAAAATCATTATTAAAACTGACAAACTTGTAAAAAGTAAGAAGTTGATTAAAGAATTATTTTAATAAAGCGATACCTTTTAAGAATAAAATAAAACACGTGGATATTACACAACCCTATAAATCGATTTTACCCCGGTATCTTGCAACCTCGCACGATTCTTATTTTTTTCGCATATTCTCACAAGAAAAGATTTGTCAATGTCTTCATTTGTGTTGGCAGTTCCGGGCCAACTTTTGTGACGTAGTTAGGCGTGGTTAGTAATTGGATAGGGCTGATCGTTCAGGTGCTACCGTGTGGACTTCCGCCCCGAAAAATATACGCACACAAATACAAAAAAAAAAAAAACTTAACTTGCAAAAACAAACGCATGATTGTAACACACAGCAGCCACAATTTTGGTATCGTTAGTACAGTTGAATGCATTAGTTTATTTAGATAGTTTTATCGTGTAATAATTTTGTGATATTACATATTATACTTCATATTATTGTTATTGTTATTATTTTTATTATTACTACTATTACATGTGTATCATGTCTCTGTTAATTTTGCTACGTTTATTAGAAACCTATATCATCGTAACCACCGCTATCATTATTATTGTGTTATATATATTATTATTATTATTACCATTATTGCTTGGATGATTCCAAAATGTAAGAATTCATTGTTATATATTTGTATTTATGTAATTTTTTTAAATGCTTAGATTATACGATATGCATTACTTGATTATATATGATGTAGCACATTTATGATTCCCTAATTCTTTTCATACCAAAATCAGTACTATCCGAACGTTGAGATTCTGTCTGAAGTGAGTGAATAAGCGTGAAATTCCTATTCATCGTGATTTAAAAACCTGTAAAGCGTTCCACCCAATTAAAATTACACGTAGAACCGTTTAAACGCATGTTTGTATACTCATTTCAAAACTTAATGTACTGTATGTGAATGCACTTGTGTTTTTATTTTTATTTATTTTTTTTTCTTTTTTTATGACGCATGTAGTTACAGTAAAGGATATGGAAAAAGTTCAGTTGTGTGAGAAGTAAGATTCCAGCACAAATGTTACATCAAGATCGCACGATCCACGCGTCCGTTTGAAGCGTAAGAGAAGAATTGAAGAGTAATAATTGGTTGCACAAAGATTGAAAATCGTTGCATGCTGCGTGATTTCTTCGATTACAACTATCCAGATCATCTTTTTGAACGAATTTTTGTAACATTAACAGCAAATCCCGGTGCGTTTATTCTTTGAATTCAAAATTAATGCTTCTTGAAAATTTCGCTAAAGACAAATGGATTCAGGGATTTGCTGAACTGTTTTATAGTATATTCAGTAGATAATGTAAACTCGCAGTAGGCACGTAAAAACCTACTGCATCGCGTACACAACTTAATTTTTATACATACCGATGAAAGCACTTGCTTTACCACAGACCTGTATGAAGTGTTGCAACTTTTCCAAGTAATGGTTGATATACAAGTTGTTTGAGTAATAATTTGTTCATGCATTTTTGACGAGTTTTTTTTTTAATAATTGACGAAAATGTATCTGTTGCCTCCCTCGCAGTGGACTTGGATCGTGGACGCGTGGGACGTTATCGCCTCCTGTCGGATGGAGGGATGATAGATGTTTTGTGAGCCCGTGATCGCCCTTCATCATTCATCTTGGAACTGCGGAATCATTAAAAAGCAAACTAGCGATAAGCGGGCAGTTCAAACGTTTCTGGATGTTTTCATCGGACATATTCATGCGCACGCCCACAAACACACGCGACACTTATTTTATATCATTTTTCGATGTCATTTTCATTAAATTCGTGATGCGCGCAATTCATTATTGAAAGCAAAACAGTCGTTAAACATCATTTGTAAAAATATTTAGCTGCGCCGTTAACGGCTGTTTGTTAAACTTCGTTTTGATGTTCTACCCTTTTTTATCATTAATTGTCATTTCTTAAAACTGAAAGAAGTGTGTAATCAAAGTTGAACATTCTAGTCAGAGTAATGCGTATTTTAATAAAATTCTGTTTTAAGAAAAAAATTACTTTACATTTTTAATTGTTATGATTGTCTTTTTTTTACAATTTTAACTGAATCGTTGCTTCAGTTTTATAACTATTTGAATTCACACTTCTATCAATATCCGTTAAATCTCTTTAAAAAAACACAAATTCTAAATGTAAAAAACACTTGACACACACACACTTCCGTTATGTAATTTTTGATATAATAGAATTTCATACGCTCATTTTGTACAAACAAGAAAAATCTGTAAAATACACTTCAATCATTCCCATTGATTCTGCTTTGCGCATCTTGCTGCATGTTGCCGTGATATATACAGAAATGTTTATGACGGCACTCAGCCAAGCATTTGGACGATTTTCCCAGGAAATTAATGAAGCAAAACAAAAGGGTGAAAAGAATTTGCAAGTCAAACTGGGAAAATGGCCAAAATGTTTTGTACATAAACTCGAAGATGTTGTACATTTATGTCAAAATTTATATCGAGGTATAATAGATTTTTGCGTTCTTATTAGCGTTTCGGTCTTAACATGCAATTTCTTCAAAGGCATGAATCGTGCAATCGACTGAAATGAATATAATTATAAAGAATCTTGTAGTCGATTATAAAATATAATTACTGCCTTATGACTATGTTTAATTTAATTATTCTAATCGGTTACATTAGATTTAATCATTTTAAAAATAATATTAGATGACTTATCTACGATAGTAGATTGAATATTTTATTCTCTGTAGCTAAGCAAAGAAAATACGTAGTTTTTGCACATATTTTTAATTTTAATAAAAAAAATTAAAATAAATTTTTCGTTAAAATATCTATCAAATCGGATTGATGACTAACTTTAAGAAAATACAATTTTATTATAGAAAAAATGTAGAAATATGTTTTATAAAAATCTGCACTGTAGTTTTGAAATAACAGTAGATTTAATATGAGCAATTTTCAAATTGCAATATCGTTTTAAATTATTTATGAAAATAGTAAATTATATTAACAAAGTCATTAAATTATTAGCGATAAAACAAGATTTTAATTATTAAAAAGAAAAAAATTATGTGTTAAGACTGAACCCCTCAATTGATTACTGTTTTTTTCTTGTTCAAAGTTGTATTGCGAGGGAACGTGAGCAAATCAGTGCGAGTTTAGAAATCAAACAGACACCAACGAAGAGTCCCAAAATTCACGGTAACTGGTTTGCGTTAAGAGCAAAAGGGAGCAGCGTACGTTTATTTGTAAAGTAGTATGGACTGAAGAAAAAAGATAATGATGTAAAGATAAGCTGAAGGCGAAACAGAAAGAGATTAATACAAACTATTTTCTTAAGGCAAAAATTGTAAAAGTCAATAATATACTTAGAAATAAGCGAGAAGAGAAAGATTGAAAGAGTAGTAATAACAACCAGTAGGAAAACAAAAAATTTGAATTTTTGCGTGATTTATGTATATTGTATATTTAAAAGATCCCGCACGTTTGCCGGTTCTTAATATTTTAGCATTCAAGCTCGTAATGTTTAGAAGAAAAGTGTATCAAAGAAAAATTTTAAAAAGGTAATAAAAAAGACATTTTCTATTTGGCGATTGCTAGAATAATGTCAGATCTGAAAAACTGGCTATTCTCTTCTGTAAGGAAAAACATTAATTGTATTATAATATAAAACTTACCAAGAAATTATTGTGTCCAAACATTATTCTTGAATAATTATATACTCAAGGAAAAAACTTCGAATGTGCAACCATTTTTTAATTGATCTCACTGTCACTGATACAAATTAATCAACCGCTTAATACTTTTTTACTTTTCGTTTACATACAAAATCTGCGATTATTCTACTGAAAACTTGGATATTTGTGCAATGTTTGAGTGTATACTAAATGCACATAAGCAAACAAAAAATTTTACGAGTTCAACTCGATGATTTTGCCTGTCATAGGCTTTGAAGAGAATCAACATAAGTTGATGTAAAAAAAAACTTGCGGTATTATTTAACCGGAGCTCGGCGATACTTTAAAAATAAATAAATATTCTGTGTGATAGAAAACTTTTAAAAAATGAGCAAAAAACCGACCACTTGTATAAATTATAACGAGCATTAAATGTGCTGAAAAAGGATAAAAAAAAGAAATGACGAGGACTATGTCTATCGATATCCCTTAAAATCAAAGATAATCGTTAA
>JAWWEM010000010.1:8723272-8742478 GCA_035582935.1 Ormyrus thymus
TAAATTTCAAATAATCGTTTAGTGCAAAAAGTCGATACTATATTTAGGGCACGCACTTCTGTATTGGCTAATTTACAAAAAGCCGTAACGTCAAATGAAAATTTTACCGAATCATCAAGCATTTACAATTGAGATTTCGATTTTTCCAGCTGAAAATTCTCTCTTATATAATCAGTAAACATTGTTGGCTTCATTCACACGAGTTTTTATGATCTTCCACCGTTCCGATATCCACATAAAAATCGGCTTGTGTTCGAAAAATACACTCTAGGTATATTCTATAATCAATCTGCGGTTTATTAAATACTCCACAGTGAAGAGCGAGTTGCATATTCGTACGAAAATTATAGACATAATTAATAATTTAAGTAAACAATTCGTAAAACGTTAAAAAATTTAAATTATCGTTAAGCACCTTGTAGAATTTATTCAATTGAATTTCTAATTAATTGGTGAATTCAAAAACTGAAGTCGTTCTTTAAGCAAAGTAATGAGTTAGATAATAATTAAAGACGCACGTAAAAATTTTGTGCCTTAATTAAAAAGTGAAAGATAAGTGCGGATTCTGCCAACAACAAAGAATACGCTATCTCAACGAAATTAAAGAAAGTGAAGAATTATTACACCATTTTCCTAGAAAAAAAAATTGGTCTGATTTCGCGTGATTCAACTTTGATAATTGCGACGTTAAAAGATGAACAGATCACGATAGAACGCCGTTATGCACGTGCATGTATGCTAATAGTGCTTCTTCCGCATACTTCATTATCTCATTGTGCTGCACCACTGACGTGGTTCGTCGCTCTAAGTTTTTTCGCCTTTTGCGCGAAATCGAAAAAAAAAGAAACAAGTATATTTTTAAAAATTTATAATGGCACAAAATTCATTGTGGATTATTTTGATTTTTTGCGGTGTCTTCATAGTGAATTTTTTTTTTAAGGTTTTCTAAAATTACTTTTTGTGATATTAAAATTATCGTAAAAATATCATATCGCGTATATTAATATAACATTGTTTTGTCTTGAAAACTGTTATATTAAGAAGTTTAACACTTTAGCGGTAAAAAGTTGTATTATCAAACTCAAAAATGAATATTGTACTTGATAATTCTTTGAATTGATTTCGAAATTCCACAGCTCATTTTTAAGAATTGCACGTTTTAAAGAAGAATTTCCTTATTGAGATTATGTTCGAAAAATGTCAAAGTTTTTAAATAGAAAGAACTATACATTTAGGGAAACGCAAACTGAAAGTTTTAGAAGAAGGTATAGAGATAAAATTAAAGAGAGAATAGAGTACAGATAATACGGAAATAAAAATAAATGGTGTATGTGACAAAACGCACGATTTAACAGTAATTTGGTTTGGACTTTCTTTAAAATCTGTGTCTTTCCTCTATATTACTTTTTTTTTTTATCAGTAGAATTAAAACGCTCAACAATCTTGCCGTTTTACCCAAAATCTCGCGTCAGTTCCATCAATTTCAAATAGTCAGCATGCTTATCCAACTAATCGGGCGATTATCGTTCATACATTGTTGCCGCGTGCTTGAAAAGACGGGGGCCCCCAAGTAAAGGCTTGCAGATAAGCCTCTAACTAAGATCAAAGTACAAGAATCGCGATAAGGCCGCTTTGGAGCGCACACAAAGTTTCAGCCGGCATCTCCTCCCCTCCCCTCCGCGTCTCCCCCCCAACGGAGCGCGCCGAGAAAAGCCCGGAGGGGGCGACTCGCGGAGGCTTTTTTCGCTTATCAGCTGGCCTTAATTGCCCCTCCCGCGCGCCGAGACGTCGTCGTGCCGCTGATCGCTCGAGATGCGAAGCGACGACGCGCCGGCCGCTTTCGACATTCGAGCTCGTGCGAAATGCTTGCTTCTGTCATCTCGAGTGCAATGGTGGAGGAGTTGGGTTTTCCGTCTGTTTTTTTTTTTTGCTCTTTTTTTTCAAGAAAACTTGATATTTTTCCTTTATTATAAGAAATAGTATCGAGAGTTTTTTAATATCACGTTTTATCCTGAGTAAATTGATGATCTTTCGTAGGGCACGAAAGAATAATGCAAGGATTGTGAGGAAATGGGTACTAAAAAAAGTAAGAATAGCAAGAATGAACTGTAGATTCTCAGAACTCTAGATAGAATATTTCGCCACTAATAAACACGCGCTGCATGTATTAATTTACGATCTTTAATGAGCTGCATGAGAATCTTATTGTATTGTAGTCAGTTTTTTACTTCAGAGACGGCAGAAAGCTCGTAATACGACAAACATCTTTATTGACAAGCATATAGCTAGATTTATTCACCCTTCCACTGAAAGCTAAAAGATTGTTATTTTAAAACAGTAATGAAACAAATAATTAAGAGTATATAAGAACTGTTTAAACTGACGATTGAAAATCGACAATCAAAATTTCCCTGCTTAATGAATAGCTTAAGAAACATTATTCGTTGTATTCATTATTCAATGGTTCGCCGAAATATAACAACATATATGTCGGATATATAAGCCGGTCGGACTTTGCATCTTCCAACACTTGTTTAAATTCTTTTGCGACGCATTTTCTGAAGCCGCCGTATTTTGAAGTCTTGATAAATTGTTTGCGAAATCAAAAAGGACCTAAACGATAAACAGGGCATTGAGATTATTTATTTATTAATAGTTTAATTCATGCGAGTGCGTTCGTGGTCTCCCTGCAACGTTACTTATCTAATTTCATTACTTATAACCTTGTTTGCTCTACAAATTAATTCGCATTGGCAATGCTGTTACGAGCTGTCAGCTATTTTCAAAAAAAAAAAAAACCTGCTTTATGAGTAAAAAGTGCTTTGATAAGATATTGACCCTAGTACTATAAAATAGATGTGTCAAAAATTTTAGTTAAAGATCAACAATTGCTCTTTTTTGTATTAAGTTATCTTTCATAATTTAAATTTTAGCTTTTGAGATTTTAGATATTAATAAATAATAATAATCTCAAGGAAAAACAAAGCAAAAACGATTTATCAATAACATTGTTATCTTGTAGTAGGATTTGTAAACATTATTTTTGTGTTTATGCATTATACAATCATTCGAAAAAATATTTAGACCGAAAATAAAAATACACAATCAAATAAGGATTGTGGAAAAATTATAAGAGTATAGGTGTCCTAACGTAACATAACTCAAATGAATGATAAAGTAGTTACTAATCTACAATCAAATGCTTATATTGCTTTGATTACATTTTTAATTAGTTAACGTACCCTTTTATTTAATTAAAATATTCCAGCAAGTAACGGATACAATAAAAATATTTTAATAGAAAAAAAAAGTCGTATTTGCTATTATTAATACTGAAATACCTTCAAAACTTTTCTGAAAAAAAAAGTTGCAGGCTTAAACATTCGAAATAAAGATCAGATTCCAGCTCAATTGACTAAAAAAAAAGATGAAAATTTTTGCTTGCAAGCCAAATTCCCATAGAATCAGTCTCATCTGCAAGAATATAAACAAACTACACCGATCCATTGTGACGACGCAGGCATCCGACGTGGCATCGTCTCCTGAAGAAGGGACGCTCTCCAGCTAGCAGAAGAAAACGATGTAAGCATAAAGACGTCGAAAAAAGTCCTGACCCTCTTCTTATCCGACTTTACTCGCACAAAGTGCATAGCGAGGCCCCGTGAAAAGCGCGATTCCCCCCCTGGCATAGCGAGACCCAGTCGGAGACACGCGCAGATCAGCTGTACTTTGGCTCTCGAGCGCGATAACCTTCGGTTATCTCGGCAGCCGCATGCAGCGCCCCCAGCGACGGCGGCTGAGACCAATAGCCCATATAACCCCCAAACGCATCGTGCGGCCATTCATTGTTCTTCCGCGTGGCTTCAGTACGCGTCCTTTTCAGTTGCTCGAACGCTCTCTCAAACTTGTGACAGTTTTTTTTTTTCGAATAGACGCTTCAATTTCGGGACTCCGAGAGGATTTCTCGTGGAGAGGAATCTCCCCGTTTTAACTGCTGAGAGTGTGCTTTTTTGAGATCGAACTGTCTTCTCACAGAGGAATGCAAAAGGACTGTCGAGATTGTCTGGGTATTAGATACCGCATCAACACCCTGGATCAGACGTGGAAGTGGCTGCACCAGACCATCGCCCTGCACGACTATCTCATCTCCATCACCGCCAGCGAAACTAATTTTAAGTGCAACAAGTTTCATTAGAGGTCGGCCTTTGAGCACTGCTCTAAAATTTACAGAAGACTGGACTTTTTCCGTTGCTTTTTGAGCATTCGCTGTAGCTTTTCGTCAGATAGAAATACGTATATATACAAATATATATATATATATATATTTATTTTATATACACTAAAAGACTGATTTTATACTATCTTCATAAGAATATAGTTGTATTTGATAGAACCAAATATGTCTGCGATTAGTAGGATGAGCCTCCTCAGGGCAAAGGCCCTACGCAGCAAATCTGGGTGAGTAGTTTACTACTTTTAATTAATTTTTATTTTCAAAAATTTGAATATCATGAAAAAAAATATATGTATACATTTTTGCTTGTTTCTAAAGTTATGTAATAAAGATATAAATAGAATTTTAATTGTAATTATATTTATTATTATATTGCGTGTGCAGACAAATAAATGCATTTGTTAATGTTTCAGAGAGTTTACCTTCTTGAGACAATGTTCGTATACATTTTACAAGAATAAGAATGAGACAGCTCCTACAGATGATGTCCGGAAGTCAGTGTTTATCTCACAGTCGACTGACATCTTTACTAATTTGGCCTTGGAGGACTGGATTTATCACAACTACAATTTAAGTAAGCATCACATTTTGCTACTTTGGAAAAGCGATCCATGTGTAGTCATTGGACGTCACCAGAATCCATGGGTAGAGTGCAATGTTCCTGCCATAGAACAGACTGGTATTACATTGGCCAGACGTAACAGTGGAGGCGGTACTGTTTACCATGATGCAGGCAATCTCAACTTATCATTTTTTACACCAAGAGAGAGATACAATAGAAAACGCAACTTGGGCGTTATTACAAGAGCTTTGTATCGGCAATGGGGAATCAGATCCCAAGTAAACGAAAAGGATGACATTATCGTACAAAATGAATTTAAAGTAAGAAATTTTTTTCTAGACTCGAGAATTTCTCAATTTTTTATGTAAAAATGTTCTTAATCTTCGTTACTTTCCAGATATCTGGTACAGCTGCGAAATTGGGACGTCCCAATGCTTATCACCATTGTACTCTGTTGATAGATACTAATAAGCACAGCTTGAGTTTGGCTCTGAAGAAAACAGAGGTAATACATTGATTCCAAAATTATTTTGATAATGCATTATTTTAATATATAAGAGATTAATTTTTTTTATTTTACTTTTAGACTGAAATAATGACTAATGCCACTCAATCAGTGCGGTCTCCCGTAAAAAATCTAGTAGATGTAAATAACCACGTAACAATTAATAAGCTAATTGATGCAGTAGGCTGGGAATTCCTTCGTACTCGTGCTTTATCACTGGAAGATGGTGGACGCAAATTAATTCAGCAGCAAAAAGGCTTTCAAATGCTTAATCCCAGCGACGGCTGGTTTCCAGGTGAGAAAACTATACATTTACTTTGCAGTGTTTGAGTGATTGCTTAAGAAAAAGTAAACAAAACGCGTTGCGAATTCAATATTAATTTATTCCAATTCAATTAATCAGGTATCGAAGAAGTCGCAAAAAATTTCCGCTCTTGGAATTGGATTTACGGCAAGACACCGGATTTCACAGTAACTCGCATGCTGGAAGCCCCTGCCGCAGAGGGCCAAAACCATCTTCTGAAACTGATGATCGAAGTAAAAAAAGGCATCGTGGATAACGTAAAAATGTCGCTGCCATCCGACCTAAATAAAGATGCTAATGTGGTCACAAACCTGCGCGGCAAGTGCTACAACCACGAAATTATAGAAATGATCGTTGAAGCGACAGGTTGCAAAGTCGTGGCGCCGGATGCCACCGCCGACAGCAATATAGCAGCCATCTGACCATTACCAGACGATCATCCAAAGTGATACCTGATTAAAGTTCTTAATTTTAAGTCTTTGTAAAAAGTAACATTGAGTTAATCTTACATTTTAATTCCGTATTTTGATACAATGAATAGAATATATTATATATACATATTCTTACATAAACAATTGACAAGTGTTTGGCCTTATTTGCATGATACACTTAAAAACAGTCTAAAGTACAAAGCCACGGCTCTCGGGTGTTTGGTGCGGCGCGTAAATGTATATAACACGTGGCTCGACAAATAGTAACGCGACTATCACGTGATATCCCCTCACACACAGTCATTTTTTATTCATGATGTCATTTCGCGCTTATTGAATTATCTTATTCGCGCCTGCAAGTGTACGGGACCTCCACGATCCGATCTCCTTAGACTAGAAAACTACGTAATTTCTCGTAGATACATACAGTTGTTCGACAAGCTAAAAACGCTCAGCAATGGCGGATACAATTAAGAGGGAAACGAAAAACATTATTATATAGCTGTTGAGTAAACGAGTAGTCGAGGGCAATTTATCAATCGTCTCCTCTTCTAACCGTTT
Organism: Ormyrus thymus; assembly: GCA_035582935.1. Classification (NCBI taxonomy): domain Eukaryota; kingdom Metazoa; phylum Arthropoda; class Insecta; order Hymenoptera; family Ormyridae; genus Ormyrus; species Ormyrus thymus. The sequence goes on from JAWWEM010000010.1 coordinate 8,729,870, forward strand.
ATCAAAGAGAACGCAAAGCGGGAAAAGAGATAGGGAGGGACTGGAAAACTCGTCAAAAGCTTAAGGCGCGCAGTACTTTAAACTAATGTAGCTCTCGCTGACGATAAAAAGCAAATTATAATACAATTGTTCTTGACTCCTCCGATGTTACGGGTGACGATCGAGGCCGGCAATCGAAACTTGGAATTGGCGTTATCACTGATTACGTGAACCCAGTCTTATTCGTGAAGAAAAATTCTTGTTTTTTCGACTGTTAACTGGAAGCCTTTTCCTGATGAGCGTGTAGATCGTTTTTAATCCTCGAGCTTGTTAAGGCCACTTAAGCTTCATATGTTTTGATTAGAGAACTTGTTTTAAAAAAGTTATCCTAATTCGTTTAGACGCAAAGCTGTCTGAAGCTATTCGTAAACTTTTGATTCTTATCCTAATAATTAATTGTTTAGTAGTAAAATCTAGTTAAAGTAATACTGCTCTAATTTAAAGAATTAACGTAGGTATCAGTCAAATTTGCCAGATTCTCAAAAGTACAAGCCTTATCTTAAAAAAGAACTTTGCCAAAAGTAATTTTTGCGTGCATTACTCTTAAAAACTACGAACTCTACTCGCAGCGATTCTCTTTATTCTCAAGGCAAATCACGCCGCTTGAATTCACTTAATTTTCGTACATCATAAGCACGTGCTTATTCACGTGTGACCGAAAAATCGCGGTCTCCCGAGCATAGGCGAGGCGCGTCGGAGTATTTCTAGCAAACTAACAACGCGTAAACAGACTTCTAAAAATAAATAATACAGTCGCATCTAAGGCAGCCTCGCCTTCGCTGAGGAGCGACGCGATCCAGAAGTCTAGCTCTAAAAATCTACGGTTGTCCGACGATTAAAAACGATCTGTCTACCGGAGGACGAGAATCGGAAGACTCAGATGTTGTAGGTGATGGGCACTTGTTGTTGAGCGGCCGCGGCTGTGGCCATCGCTGCTCTAGGGTAGAGGTTCCTGTGTAGCATCACCTCGCGATAAGGGGGCGGAGGTGTTCCTGGGCAGGAAGGGGCTATTGCTGAGGCGGGGCAAGCTGTGCCGACGGCTGGAGAGGAGCCTGTGGTGCTGCTGCCACTGCTGCTCTCCTCGGAGTTGGCCATTGATTCTTGCTGCCAGAGATGCCTGGAAAAAAGGATTTTTTATAGAAAATGTCAATTGAGATTGCGAAATAAGATACACTTGCACTTTTAATGAGCTATAGTTTGAAATTTTAAACTTAATGAATTTCGAAATCTTTATAAAGACGAATGAATGTGCTTCGATGTTAATTTGTCATTTTTAAGTCTGCGACGAGAATAACGACCAAGAGAGCAGTGCAATTATTCTTTGACCCAACAAAGACAGCTTCAAGATTATGAATATGCAACTTGATTTAAATTAAGCATATAAATAACTGTCTGGAACGAGACTCAACGAGGCATATTGTTCATTGTCAAAATCTCACCGTTGCTTTGAAATCGAATACAAACGATGTAGGTAGGTGCTTCAATTATTGGCTATTTTAGACTACCTTGCTCATCTTGCATTTTAACAAATCTAAAGTTATCCGGTTAATTAATAATTAATTAAGTTAAGTAAGAAATCAAACAGTTAAAACGCCTCAATATACACAAATGAATCATTCCATTCCTCTCCATCCGAAAACAAGCATCCAAACTCAAACATACCTAAGCAACGAAACTCTCTGCGAGCTGGCATCCGCAGAATCCGCAGCCTCGGCCCTCCTAATTCTCGGTATCAAGCACGATATAGTGGTGCTCAGCCACAGGTACGTGACCACCATGGTGGCCCCGCTCCCCAGCAAGAACCCAATCAGCCCGAACCAGAACGGCGAGACGTTGCTCAGGCTGCTGGCGAAGATGCCGGGCGGGCCGGCGGTCTCGGCCACCTGGTCCTGCTCCTGCTGGACGACCTCCTCGAGCTCGCGCCACGAGTCCACGTCCCAGGGGCTGTTGGCGCTTCGCGGCTCCGGCAGGGACTTGGGCTCCGTCTCGGCGGTGACGGTTTTCAAGGCCACCATCTTCTCGAACTTGGCCGCCAGGGTGGGACGCTCGCAGAAAGCGTCCGTGTACACGTTCTTGCTGCGCAGGTAGAACTTCAGGTCGAACATCTTGCCGTTGCAGTCCCAGTTGTTTCTGAAAATAGAGGTGAATGAGAATGGTATCGATTTAAGCTCGGCTTCATTGGATTCTACTCTTCATTCGTGCAACAAATTAGTTATTTTTGGACTGATTTCCGGTCCTGATTTACTGTAAATGATTATATTTTACTATTTTTTTTTTTGTCGAGTTAAATTGATAGCGTAAACTGCACATTAATTTGTATTTAAATTTTTCAATATACAAATACTTAAACGGTAGAATGAAAATTTGAATTTGTTTTTATTTAAAAGCACTATGCCAAACGAAACTCAGACTCTCGGTCAAACTTACCGGTTCATAATCAAAGTGCGAAGGTAGGGCGAGTTGCGCAGAACCATCTTATCCAGCTCCATCAAGTTGTTGTTCGAGAGGTCGAGTTTGCGCAGTTGCTTCAGCCCCAGAAACGTGTCCTCGGGCAAGGAATCGATCCTGCAGCCGCTGAAGTCTATTTCCTGCAAGAAAGAAAGCACCTCAGCAATCCTCTCTCCAATTGCAATGGCAATAAATAACGCTTCCTTCTGCAGAAGTGTCGGCGCGCGAGCTGGTCGCGCTCTGTCGACGCAAGGGGAGGAAAAGGGACGGATAACCTTGCAGGTCGAGCGCGCATTGAGGGCTGCAAAGTCAAGCCGTGCGGACTGTCGTTACGCTTCGCGCGAGTATAAGAGGTAATTCGATATGCGTTCGAAGGCGCAAATTACGTTGTCTTTCTTTGGTATGTAAATTGCTCGTTGGGAGGAAACTGCGGTTGGCTTGAATGGAGGTTAATGGGCCAAGCCGCATCTGGACGCTATCTTGTTACTTTTCAAATTGACGCGACAATTAAAGGTTGCGTAAGTGTCTGTACGGGTATTATTTTAGTTTGTTTATCCGAGTGTCCGAGTGTAGAATTCGATTCTTGTTCATTTATCGAAGCGCAGAGAGATTTATAAAATATTTTTTAGCCCGGCAGTAGAGATTTTCCACCCCCGTCCCCACCCCAAAAATACGCCTTTACCTCAATGACGCTGTTTTAAACTTAAAAAAAAAACTTAGCTGCTGCAAAATTTAATTTAAAATCGCCACACTTTTAATAAACTGAAAGTAACCATAGAGTAACCATAAAGCTAAGCGATAATTGTCCGATACGTACCATAATTGACGAGCTGTGCAGTTTCGGCACATGGAGATTGAATTTATTTCCAGCGAGATGCAGAATCCGCAGATTCTTGTTATAGTAAAAAGTATCACGCTCGATGTAGTCTATGTGGTTCATCGACAAGTCGAGTGCCGAGAGATTTTTTAAATTGTCGAAGGCATTCGGGCCAATCTCACTTATGGCATTCATAGAGAGATTCAAGTACTTGAGCCTCGTCAGGCCGACTCGCTGCAACGTAAATAGTAAATTAATTAATTACAACTGAAGTGCGCACGCAAATCACCTAATTAATACAAGATATTTCCGCGATATCAGGCGAGATTAGAATTTTTAAGTCATAAATCGTGGAAATGACAGAAATCGCAGCGCAGATCGCGAGGAAAATCATGCAGCTGTCGCGCCGAGGAAAGTGGGGCTTCGGTTCTAGAGGTCGACAAGCATTCTTTCCGAGACCGAAAAAAAGCGCTTTGCAAAAGCGAGAGCGAGCCGATGCAGGCGACAATACAGCCGCGCAATCGTTCAACGGCCTCGTTCTCGTTCGATCCTGAAAATTCATACCGTCTGGCCTCACAGCGGCGAAGCGGTTTACTCAAACAAGCAGGCGCTTCTCGCGGCTTAGCTTCGCCGCGAAGCGTTTACCAACAGTCGCGCGTTGTTTGTCACCGCGATAAAAAAAGAAGCGAGTATCTCCTCCAGAACCACTTCCTCTCCGGCGTTCCTCGAAAGCCTGCCTGGAGACTATCGAGGGGGCCGATCTTAGATTGGGGTTTTGGGATTGGAGCTACGCCGCGAATGGAAGCGGAATGGAATTCTCGGGTATTGAATTGTCAAAAGGACGGCGTTATTGTTTGCGAGTAATGCGTCAGCCTTTGTAATCGCGCTCAAGTGATTCAACGAATTCAATTTTTATGGTTTGTTGACGAAACAATGATGCGCAATTTCGTAATACGCGATTTGTGATACAATTATTATTGGCAGCTGGGAATTTTTTTTAGGTGTAATCTACTTTTTTTTGCTTTTGAAGAAAGGATGAGTTGTTTGAGTGATCGATAATCGATATTCCTCGTGCTGTGGTTTGATAAAAAAAAAAGTGGAAACATTCGTATTGATTCTTATAAAAATAAGTAAAAAATTATTTACTTTGATGTTTAGTCATGTTGCAAAAATAAAATTTAATAATTGCTAAAGCACAAGTATATAACGTAACTTCCTTCTTATCAATGAAAATATTGACCTATAAGTTTATGTTTTTAGATTTAAGTTTCATTTTTTCCTTAAATTCGTCAATTATTTTCTTCACGAGTTCAAAAAATTAAAAATGTATATTATTATTTTCCCTTTAATAAATAAATAAACTTTGGTGCACGCGTCAATTTTTTTTATCTTTTCTCTTAGTGAAAAAGATTAAAAATGGAAAGATATCGCGATTCTACGAAATATACCTTTAATATTTGCCATTTCAAAATCCAAAGAAAGCAAATAAAGATTAATTATCAAAATAATAAACGATTTAATTGATTGCTCGAATCTCTATTAAAATAAGACTCTAACGAAAAAGGAAAATTCACTAATAATAGCATAAGCATCAATGAAAACGTCAGCGTTAAATAAATTTTCAGTCAGTTTAAATACCTCACCAGAAAACCCCGAGGCAAAATCACGTGATCTAATAGTTTGTTTACAATTCCCCTCTAAAAAGTACGATCCCCCAGTCTTGCGGGCAAAAACTGCCCCAACCAGATCTCTCCTTCTCTCTCGCCCAGAAAATCCGTCGACTAACCGGGAAAAAACCGTTTCGAGATTCGCAGGCGAGAGGCCCGGAGGAGACGAGCGGCATCCCTCCCACGCCGTGCACTCACACACTCGATCCGCAACGAGACTCACCGACAGCTCCCGGTCCCCCAGCTTCGAGATCGAGTTGTTGGACAGATCGAGGTCCTGGACGACGCTGGAGACGCCCGTGTGGATGCTGTAGAGTCGCTGGCCGGCGCAGGTCGCCCGGGGCAGCTGCCGCCACGTGTCGCAGACGCAGAGCCTCGGGCACACGAGGAGGTGGTCACCGAGCGCCGCCGGGCTCAGCAGCACCAGCAGCACCGCCAGGAGTAGCGGCGCCATCTTGAGATCCGTACCTGGGCGTAGGGGCGCTCCTCAGGACGAGCGCTGCATTCTAGGCGCGCGGGCACCGAGCTGGGCTACCCGAGGCGCCAGGCCTCAAGGCCCGTTCGCATCGAGCGCGATCGGGGCTCTATCTCTCCTCTTCCTCTTGGCTCGGCTCTCGTGGCTCGCGCTCGCCTTTCCTCGCGAGCGGTCCTCTACGCCGAGCTGCAGACGAGTCGCCGGAGCTGCTGGACGCACTGGGGGGAGGAAGGGTCTATCGATCGGTCACGGGCGGAGATCGAGCTGGATCGAGGGGCGCGCGCGCACCGCCGTCGGGGCTTGCTTCATCGCTCGGCCGTCACTGCTGGCTCTCTCGCCACTCTTTCAACTCCGTCACGGAGGAACGAGAGACCGAAGATGACCGAGCTTCCCGCGCGCGACGTACTTTTTTTCTCGGCCGCTCGGCGCGGCTCCCGGAAGGCTGCTACTCCCGTCCTGTCCTTCCGAGAAAGGCGGACCGATGCGGATGGGCCGCGGGGATCGGCAACGGGCGACTCACACTTTTCGAGCGCGTCGAGCACATTGGCTCCGGAGCAGACTGGTAATCGAGACGGGAGAGCGTACGGAGCGCGAATTCAAGTCGGCGAGGTTGGTATCGAGCCGCGTCGTGGGATTTACGCGCGAGCTCCGATCGGCATTGAAGGAGCCTTATTCGGAAAGCCGGAATGAGGAATTCGAGAGCGCGTGCTTTTACAAAACTGTTTACTAATATTTCGTCCGTTTCGCATGTATAATTAGCTTCGTTTCAAAAATCTACAAAGTTCGTTTTTATTTATTTTTTTTCTATTTAGCGATGATAAAACCAAGTTTTGATAATACTGATGTCTACCAACCTATAGTGAAAGATTTCGATAAATTTCAAAGGCAGAAGTTAAAAGTAAATTAATGTTGAATAAAAAAATGAAAATACTCAAGAAAAATTCACCATTTTATCATTTGCAGTAATCATAAAAGTGTTCACGCCGCATCCAGATCTTCCGATCGAAATGGTCAAAAGTAGAAAAATCTCCCCAATAGAAATGCCAGATCCCTACGAGCCCAACCGAGCCGCCTGCAGCTGACGTACGACAGTTACACCGAAGCACGTCAGATGGCGCGGCCAGTTCCTCCCGGTCCACCCACTCGCCTCGATAAGTGCGATCCCTACCCCGTGGACTCGCGCAGCACAGCTATATATATATATCCAACCGGCACATTTTCTCGCTTCCACGGAAGCCATTTTCCGGCCATTTTTCCCGCAGACCGAGAGCCGAGGGCAAGGAAAAAGCGGCAAATCGGACTCGCGCAGCTCGCGACACGCCGGCGAGATCCGCGAAAAAGCAACCTCGCGGCTCGCCCGTACATCATCTCGCGGGAGGGGCAGGCGGGGCGCGATGGGCCTGGTATTAGGTCAAGTGGGCTTTCCGCGCTCTCCGGGAACTACGCAGCTCTTTTTTCCCGAGGCCGGCTCCTCTTCTCTTTGTGCGTGGAATGGCGCCTCGCTCGACGCGCGACGACGAGCCGGTGCGGCTCTCGTCGGACGCGACGAGCGAGAGTTTATTGTTAATCCGATCGAGATTAACGACACTTTTAATGTTTACTTGCACGATCGCTGACACGCGCAGACGCACTAAAGATAACGCGAATTTGCATTATGAAAACGATGCGGCCGGCAGTTTTTCCCCGCGATAAAATCGGCTTTCGACGTCGGCTTCACGTCGCGCGGCCATTAGAGAGTCTCGCCGCTCCTCAGAATTTCGATTCTCGATCCGCGGGGTTCGTGCACCGCTGCTCTTTGCTTCTCTCCTCGACGCGGAAGGGATTTTTTTAACGAAGTCAAAAGACCGGTTCCTGCCTTTGGAAAGGCGTTTTTCCAAAGTCAAACTTCTTGCGTCGAAGAATGAGTCGCAGTTGCCGGCCGGGAAGCGAGATCGTTCGATTTGATTTCTTTTCTGTAAGAGTTTACGAAATATTTATGTTTCCAGCGCCGCCGCTGTTGAAAAACAATCGTTGCTCATTGAAATTCGGACGTTTCATTGTTGTAAAACGAAAATCAAATCAATTCGCAAAACCGAGTGGCGTTGTTTGATTATTTTTTAGTTTTAACGCGCGGTATTTCGTAATTCATCTGGACAATTGTCGAAAACGATTCATTTTACCAAGCGGAAATTTAAAAATAAACGAACTATATTGACAAACCCGACAAATTTGCTTAGAAGGCGTCGCGCTCAAGAATTAAGGTATTCAAAAGTACTTTAGCAAATGTTTACACTAACGCTTTGCAATGATATAACAGCAGCAGCTGCCAGGAGCCGCGCTCGCGAGTAAAAACTTGAGCGCGGCGCATTAAATAATCGACTTGCAATACGCGCATCTTCGTCAAAAGCAATTGGAAAAAAACTCGAAACACTCGAGTAAATCTAAAATCGCCCGAGTGATAAATCATTCGAGACTCGATGCTAATCTTTTTTTGACGAAGACCTCTGTCTCGTCATATTCCACGGGAAGCATCGCGTCCACGCTCATCCCAGAAAAGCACACTTCCCGGCGAAGATAGCCGGCGTAGATGCGGAGTCGCCCTAAAAGAAGCCTGCATCGCTCTTTCTCTCTCTCCCTCTCTCTCTCTCCCTCCCCTCCTGCAGTGTCATTAGAAAGAGAGGCCCAACCGGTGGGGGAGAGAGAGAAAGCCAGCTAGACCCTCGGATCTGTGCGCCGATAGAGAAAAAGAAGTACGGATCGAAGGCTGCCCGGAGAGCGATTCTAACGGGACCGCCGCGGCTCTCGGCCTTTGCGTAATTTACATTCCGCGGGATGCACAGTTCCTCCTCGCGGGCATCGCGCCGCCGCGACCGAAAGGAAAAAAAAACGCAAACAGTTGTGAGTAAGCCCCGGCGCAGATAAGCCGATGACTATGACGCTCGTAGTTTTTCGTAGGCCAGTCGAGCAGCGCGTAAACAGGCCGGCTTCTTGTTTGCGACGCGACTCGTGTGTTGTTGGTTCCCCCCCCCCCCCCCTCTTCCCCCCCGGATGCGAAAAGAAAACCGAGGGGCAGATATCTTTGCTGGCCGATGATAATGATGGGAGCCCGTTGTTTGCGGTCCTTTGTCAGGATGCGCCGAGGTCGGACACGACTCGTCTTTGCGGTTCGGGGATTTTCCGCTGTTGGGAAATACATTGCCGGGCCTAGGAAGTATATTAGCTCGGGGAGTCGTTTTGCGCAGTAAGGCGCCAAAGTGTTTATTTTTATTCTGCTCGCGAGCTTTGCACAATTTCGGGAACAATAAACGCGATGGTTATGCTCGAATAATCAATGGGCCTTGTCGTTGCATTATTGTAAGTAACGTCGATCCGGCAAGCAATTGAAAATTGAGTAATTCAAAACTGTTTTCTGTACCAGAGATTCCTAGCGAAGCAATTCTAAATGTGAAAAACAGAATCGGGAAGCCAAATGTTGACGTCGATAAACACGTGGTTCGAGCCGAGATTCTGCGCCGTTCCTTCCTATTTATGGTTCGGCTTTATGCTATGCGGACGGAAAAAACACCCGTGCCGGTCCCTCTGGAATAGTTCTCCAGTTGCAGGCAAAACGACACAAAAGCATGATTTATTGGCCCTTCGGAGGTCGTTCATTCGTTTCCGCCGACGCGTCTCACTCGCGAAAAGCTCGGCTTCTCGACGAAATCGTAAATTATTAAATAATATTTATTCGCCTCGAGATGGACAGCAATATCGCCTCTTTCTCGGGAAGTAAACTGGATTTTACAATTGCGTCCCCGAGCGAGTGCGACTTCTTTTTTTTACCAGGAACGAAAGGAAGCAACTTATTGCAATGAACGCGCACGAAAAAGGAATCTGGGAAAGATTAAAGACAAAGAGAAATTGAAAGTTTTCTTAACAAATGTCCGAGAATGCGCCTCTTATCTTTAAGCTTGCGCGTTAAATCTACATTACCGTGGAATGCTTCTGTGAATTTGTCTTGTATATAATTAACGGCAAATTGGTTCGTGGCTCGCTCGCTTCTAATGCTGATAAAAATTTATCATACTCATTTAGTCGGTAAACGATTTTTAATGTCCAACGAACGATGATGACCAATGCGATGTGTAACCGAAAAAAAAAAAAATGAAGCTTTGAGCGTCGACGAAACTTTCAGCAAACGCACCTAAACAGTAAGTACATTGTGCAAGAACCCTGGTAGCAAGTTTCCGATAATATCGCTAGAATCTAGGTAGATTCTGACATTCTAGCTAAATTTCATTAATAAATTCTCTCTAGATTTCCATACGAATTTTCATACAAGGAACATGAATTCTACCGATAATATCGGTAGAACCGGACTATAAGTTTTAATAATTTTTTTAAATTGTCTGAAATATTAACTAAAAAATTGTTAATCATAATAGTATTGAATATAATTATATAAAAAATAGAAATAAAGTGATAATTATTCCATAAATTTATTTCATACATCATACAATTTTAATAAAATTAAAAATCAGTTTAGGGGGCTGCTTTAGTTCTATCAATATTTTTCGTAGAAACCATCGTCAGGCCGCCGATGATGATGTCCAGGTGATCCTCTCCATAGTTTTCGAATTATCTTGAGGTGGTTATCTCCAAGTACCAGGTCGCCGATGATGATTTCGATCAAATATTGATACAGCAAAAGCAGCAATACAAAAGATTTTTTTTAGATTTTATCAAATATATGTATTGAATAATTATTGCATTACTTATATTTTTTTATTTTAATAAAAAATTATGAATTAAATAATTTAATTCGACGTCGCAATGCGTGCGCAAGGGTTCTGCTATATTCTACCGATATTTATACTAGAATTCTTTAATCCTTATCGTTCCAGATAAATTCTAACTAGCGGAACTATCTGGGATCTAAAATTCTAGCTGGAACTTATCGGAAACTTGCTACCAGGGAAGGGGAGAAAGTAAGCTATTTCTAGCGAGGGTGAGGTGTTGTGCACGAGTCGGAGTCGAGGGCGCCCGAGTCAGAGACGAGTGCTGAAAACCTCACCCGAGTCTGTACTAGCTTTTCTTCCCGTGTTACGAGCCGTGTTTTTTTTCAACGAAGGCATGAAAAGCCCTCTTTTGGTGTTAGAAAGTTGGATAGATGATCGTGCATTTCAAATCGTGCACAGAAATCGTTAAAAAGAGTTTAAAACGGTGGAAAATTTTTTTTTCTAATTTTAAAAATAAAAGAAAAGTGACATTTTTCCCCGTTAAGCCCCGCTTGGACAAACAATAATTTTGCCAAACGTTTGAAATGTCGGATTTTCTACGCTACTTTCCAGCGGGAAATGAGGACCATTTCATGCCCGAGCTGGGAAAAATACAACGTAATACTCAACGTAACAGCGAGTAATCGTTTTATAACATTGTTTTTACTCCACTTCTTCATCTCACAAATGCGCGCCTCGGCGAAGATCGGCATTTCCCCGAAGGTCCGCGTCGCCTCCAGTGCCAACTTGACGCGAGAGGCTAATTCGAAATCAGCGTCCGATTCCCAAGCCTCTAAGCAGCAGAACAATCCCGACGTCGAGCGAATCTCGCCTCTCTTCCCCCCGGAGCTCGTCATAACGGACGTCTGCCGAGAGCGGCGATCGGAGGTCGCCTCCGAAAATTCACTTTCGATCCGGCGGCCTTGGCGGAGCGCAGTCCTTGTCCCCCCGCGGAGGAGAAAAGAATCGCACTGAGGACGCCCACGTCGGCCGATTACGACGCGACTCGTACGAGAAAGGACGTAATTGCACGGCGAGGGATTTAAGCAAACAAGAACGACGGCACGCATAACGGCCTGCCTCCCCCGTGGCCGCGCGCTCAATCGCAAGGCGACGATTACTTTTACGCGCTGCCAAAGGTCAATGCTGCGAAGGACTGATTTGCCGCGCGAGGCGAATTATTATTCAATGGCTCGTAAGTGGCCTGCAATTATTGCGCTGGTTGTATTAATTGATCGGAGGCGGCTCGGCATTATTCGACGGCGAGAGATCGCGCGAATTAAATTTAAAACTGTATCATTATACGCGACGGATTCAATTTCGTTATTGATACAGAACGAAATTTGCTCTCGGTGTAAGTGCGCGCTTGATTTTAATTAGCCCGGCCGCCTTGAATTATAGAATGACGTAATTAAATATTTCTCTAGTCGCGCTCGATGACATCATGATTATAGCGCATTTTATAAGATTATGACACGGCTTTTACGACCAGTAATTGCATATATAAAATAAAAGCGAAAATACGCTCTCGCGCAAATTATTAGATCACGAGCAGCCTGAATGTAGGGTAATTAAATGGAATTATCGTTCGCTTTTTCCATTATTTCGTAAAGCTGGAGCCGGCTAAATAAATCTGCTTACCAACCTGTCCGCTCTCTTTAACGGCTTAATATCTCGACTTCAGACATTGGCGATCTGAGCATTTTTCACGATATGTAAATCACTCGCGCTTATCTCGCGCGAGCTCCAGTATACCCGTAACCGATTTACATATTATACGCGTATCAATTATACAACTAATCGCTTGACAAGCGGTTTTGCCATATAAAACTAGTTTCCAGGACTCCTTTTTCCCGGCGCGTCGAGCGCTACGGCGGGATACGCGCGCCGATTCGTGCGTCGGCTCGAATTTGTTGCTCTTGAGAAAGCGCGAGGCTCGGAGACCGTAATTTACAGTAATCCCGTGCTTTCTAAATATTGGGCCGTCTTTTTTTCGAGGAGACAAAATAACGAGTCGTTGGTTTTCGACAAAATCTTTAGAAACGTTTTTTAACGACACAATAGTGTAAACAGATCCTTTATTTATTAGAGCGCTTAATTCATTATTTTAGAGATGCCTGCTTTGCGGATCAACCTTTGCCGTTTAAAAAGCTCGTCCCTTCGATTTCCCTCGCCAAGCTTCTCAGCGCTCGTCGCCAAAAATTATCTGCCGCGTGAATGGACTTTCCCACAGCCCGAAGTCCCCAAGCCCGAACCCTCCATTCGAAGTGACCATCATGCCTGCTCGACACACGGAGGCCCCGCCGTCAGCCCGGCTCCCAAGAAGACAGCGGGCCGGAAAGCCCGAGAGGAGAGAGATAGATAGATAGATAGATAGTCCTTTATTTCACCATTGCGGTAAAAATTACAAATATAAATATATATATA
>JAWWEM010000010.1:8742578-8754079 GCA_035582935.1 Ormyrus thymus
CGCACCGCTCGCTTCCCTCGCTCCCTTTTTAACCGGTGTACTCGCCGCGCAAGCCTCCCTCTCTCTCTTTCTCTCTCTAATGGCGACGTAAACAAGGCTGCTGCGCATGCGCCGGCCGATCTATGCACCGGGCGTTATCCTCTCCTTTACCGCGGCGCTAAACAGAGAAGGGCAGCTCGGGCCGCGCTCGCCGGCTCCGAACGTTACACTCTATAAGCTACTCCGCAGCTGCGCACAAAGCTCCCTTCCTCCCCGATGCGGAGCCTCTCACCGTCATTAGGCTGCGATTTACTGCGCGCAAGACCTACCTTAAGCGAGCGCGACTCGCCGGCCGGCCGGCGAGTCGCGCTCTCGCGAACGTAAACAAAGCCGGCCGCTCGCGTCAATTGAAGCTCAATTGAATCGGACCCATTCCCGAGCGCTGACTCGGCGACAAAGGAAAAGCGCTTTCCAAGCACGAGCGTGGCACACGCGGGGCGTAGCGTGTCGTGAGTCACGCTCGTGCGGCCCATCGCGGCCGCTCTGCCTCTACTCTCTCTCTCTCTCTCTCCGTTTCTCCGCTTCGCGTTCCCCTCGCCCTCGGGACGATTCTCCGGTGTCGTCGACCCTCGCGAGCCGAGCCTCGCCGGGAATTGCGCCGAATTGCGCATTCCCTTCTTCGCCTGGCATCAGCAAAGCTCTCTCTCTCTCTCTCTCCCTCCGCCTCTCGCTGTTCGGTCGCGCGCGCGACAAAGAAGCTAATCGATCGCGTTAATGCGCTCGAAAATTGGCCGCTCGCTGGCGCGCACACGCACACACACACACACACACTGCACTCGGGCCGCGATAATCGGCGACCTTGCCCGCCCGAGTGCAGCGTTCGCTCGGCCTCGCGTTTCCTTCCCTCTCGGGCTTTTCTCGCGAACAAAGGCGCGGATCCGGGAGGAAAGGCCGAATTCGGGGGATCTCTGCTCCGGCGTGCAGGTCGTCGGTGTAAGGCTCTCCCGCTCTCTCGCTCTCTCTCTCTCTCGCTGCACACTCGGCAGCAGTCAGTGGTGTGTTGCGAAGGGTCAACGTCCGACCCTCACCAGTACGCCGGCGAAGGAGCCGAGCGTGCACTGTAGAGTGTGCCGCGTGCACGTAGCCGCGGCCTCGTGTGCGTGCGCCAACACATGGCGACGCGCCGGTTTGTTTTGGTTCCCCGGGCGTTACCCCGACCCCCACTATGTCTACTCTCCCTCTCTCTCTCTGGCAAAGCCACCCCCTCTTTTTTCTCGGGACGAGCGAGATGCCGGCTAGCTCCTTGCTCTGGCGATCCTCGCGGATTTCCAGAGAGGGAGAGGAACGACCTCGAGATGCGCGCCGTAAGAGAGAGGGAGATGCCTAGCAAACACGCCGAGCGCCTTTGTCTCTCGCGGTGCACCGGTTCGCCCTCTCTCTCTCTCGCTCTCCTCTCCCTCCCTCTCTCTCTCTGCACGTGTTTCTCTAAAACGAGTAGCATAGCGAAATTTCAGGCCTCGTAGATGCGTCGCGGCAACGTTGTATACTGTACAACAGCGAGAGCGAGAGAGAGCACGTGCACGTAAGCCGGCAACCCCGCCGACAGCACGCAAACAACAACGCTCGCCGGTCCAAGACAGCAACAGCCCGGGCGCAAAAAGAGGACAGCGGAGCGGCACTTTGCGCCATATGTGTGTTGTGCGCGTGCGTGCGCGGCACCGCGAGCCGGCTCTGACTCTCTCTCTCTCTCTCTGCACTACGTGCACCCAGCACGCACCGGCTCCGGGCCGCGCTCCCTCATTATCTTCATCGAGAATACATGCACCGAGCGGACAGGGCAACGCCGATCGATATTTTCCTCTATCGCCGCCGACCGGCCGGGCTTTTTCCGAATCCAGATCGAGCCAAGGCTCTCTCTCGGTGCACTCGCAGGAAGGAAGGAACCGAGCAAAGCAGAGAAGAGCTGCTGCTGCGTTGCGAGAGCCGGGAGAAGGAGCAGCACGGCAAAAGGGAGAGAGAGCAGATCGCCTGCCTGGCAGCCGGCATAAAAGGTCTCTGACCTCGGCGATGTGCCTCTCTCGCTCGCTCGCCTCGCTCGCCTCGCCGCGAAGGGAGAAGCCTGCGATAGAGAGGCCCAGCGGGCCTTGAAAAAGGCCGAGGGCCGCGCAGCCACTGCCCTCTCTCGAGAAAACAATCGGCCGAAATCGCTGCGCAGTTACGCGCTCCCGAGAGCCAGCTTTCCTTCGTCGTTCCACGGGACTTATCGTTATTACAGAGCTAGGCTGCTTTCTTTCGCAGAAATGGGAAAAGGCGATCGATCCCCATTGTTCTAACGCCGCAGTCGCGGATCAGCTGCGATGACGTCGCGCTTAGATGCCGTTACGTCAAGCAGTCGCCCCGAGCCTCGCGCGCACCACGACACTAGGATTCAATAGAATATCTCTCGCGAGGACTTATACTTGTTGAGCTTCGGGATAAACACCGCCGCCTTTTTTTAAAGACCCCGCACTCAACAAGTGCGCTGCCGGCAGTCTCTTCCCAGAAACTTAAGGAGCCGAAATGAGAAGCACATGGACCTTTAATTCGAAACAGGAGCTCCGATCGGACCCGCTCCAAGAGCTCATTAGATGCACGTCGTGGGAATTTTCGCCGAATAGTCAGTCCAAAATAGCGCATCCGCAATCTACCAAATTACGGCTAACAAAAGATAGCAGATAACGCGCCTCGACCTACGTCAATTATCCGCAGACTACGTCTTACGTCGCCGCTCATTGTCGAACGACGTCATGGCTTTCCGGGCGATAAACTAATTTTCGTCCAGCTGCGCGCTTTTCCAAAAAAAAGGCCCGCATGCAGCGCCGACAAAGACCCTTTTCCCCCTCGACTGCCGGCACAAAGGATGTACGTCCTTAGCTTTTCCCCCCTGGACTTTTAAGATGGGTTTTCCTCGTTAGATTCCTCCCCCGCTTGGAAAAATCTATAGATTGCCTTTTCTTTGTCGATCTCGGGAGAGCTGGTAATGCGATGTTGCTTGATGACTTGCTCGTAATTAACTCTGATCTGGCTGGTTACGCATTGAGCCTCCCTTTTTACGTGATTGACTACAAAGTAAAATTAGATTTTCCTTTAATTTGCTGCTACAAGCTTTATTTCATTAGCTTTTTTGTATTTTGTTAACAAAATTATCTAGTATCTAACTTTTAATAAAGTTCACTTGTAAAATTAACATTCAATTTACGTAAATAGTAATTCAATTTTGATACATTACCCGGTATTATGTGGTAGATATTCAATCCTTCGCCAACAGTACACACTTAATGCACTCGGGCTAAATTGATCCAAATACCAGGGGCTATTTAGAAGTCTATACCCATATCCTTTTATCGACTATTAGCTGCTCTTATAACAACGTCGTATTACCAGCAATTATAACCTAACCCCGAAGCCCAAATCTCAAAGGACCGTTCTTTATCTGGGATCTATTACCCGGCAATATCACGCGGCAAAGGCGATGTCACGCCTCCCCCCCAAAAAAGTCGCAGCCGCGGACATCAGCACAGCTGACCGTCTAACGAGTCGTCAACAAAGCAGCAGCGGCGCGAACGGCAAAGAAAGAGAAAGTCTCGTTCGCTCGTTCCCTCGCGGAGGGGAGAGAAAGCCGGCGCGATGTAAACAAAGAAGCGTGTGCGCGCCGCCGCGAGGAATCCACTGCGCGCGAGCATCGATTTTGCACACCTACCTGCAAAGGAGACAGGAGTAGCTGCCTCTCCGGGCCGTGACGCAGCTGCCCACGCTTAATTTTCCACCCTCGCGCACACAGCCGGAAATAAACTCACGATGCGACGTGCCGATGACATTGCCAAACCTCTGACGTCAACGTTCACCGGATCGCGTAGCTTAGGTACAGCTACGCGCTAGCGCGCTGCTCCGATTACTACGGCAGCCTCGCGTAGCTCGCCTCTTTTTTATGCTCGATTGACGGCGATTTTCTAACGAATTAGTTACATCGTGAGGCGTGCGTACTATAGCTGTCTATTAAAATGGCTTTATGTAGAAGTTTATCAATTTACATCTGCCGAGTAGCTATCAGAATGCTTCTTTGAGCGATTAAATTTCGCGCCAAATAAAATATAGGCGCTGTGATCGTGCTCGCTCGGGGACAGCAGCGCGGCGGTTGCCGGCTGCCACCCGTATCCGCCGGTGAATTCCTCCATTTTACATTCTGCGATTCGCCGGTGCAAACACGTACGCAGTTTAGATTCACAGCGTGATTAACCTCAAAGTATCCAGCAATTTACAATAAAAGTTCTTTTATTTAACTACTTCTGTAAACCTAAAGTTTGTACGGTTTTTCAATGGGTGAGGAAACGAATGAAAAGCCGGCTATACGCCGTAAAAGAGTGCGAACCATTGTTTCTTTTAATTTTCGAACAAAAACGCCAAGTGCACGCCGTAACGTTTCTCACGATTCTATTTGTTTTTTGCTTGCAGAACGATAGAACCATTTACAGATGCACATGGCGCTACGAAGATAACAGAAGATGTACCGAAATGAGCGCCCAATGGAGTAAAATCGCTTCACACGTTCTCAACACGCATTTGCAGTAAGTAGTCGCTTCTAGGTTAGGTATTGATGACACTTGTTGAGTTCCTTAAACTTCAAGTTGTCTTCTTTTCAATAACTCAAGGTTAAAATTTCTTTCAAATTTTAACTTATTTATAATTGATACTTTATAGTGGAAAGAAGACACATGATCACGAAGAAGACTTTTATATTGTTGACGAGCAAATAGAACCAACTTGCTCGCCTCCCACAAAATCACACTGGGACATGGTCCGGCCAAGAACCGAGGATCCTGAATACCAGAGGCAGTTACTTGCTGCAATACCACAACTTGAAAATCTACAACTTCCAACACACGTAGAAGGTCAAGATGCGGTTATCAATCAACCATACGCCATGGCTGACGTGGTAAGTTGCTTTATTTATGCTTTGTTGATTATCCTGTTTAACAAAAAAGTTGGACGCAGCTTGCCTAATATTTCATGTAAAATTCTTTTGTAATGCTTTTCAAATTACTTAAATTCATTAAATAGAAAGCTTGGGAAACATTTACTCCATTAAACTAAATAAATCCTTTGTTTTGTCTGTAGGCTGGACCATCAAGAGCCACAGGATCCAGGCAAATGATAAATCCATACGACAACAACGGAGAAGGCCCTAACCCCACAGTTACCAGGATGCCAGGTACCAGACGCGTACGCGGCGACACGAAAAAATGCCGAAAAATTTACGGAATGGAGAACAGAGAACTGTGGTGCACACAATGCAAATGGAAAAAGGCTTGCTCTAGATTTAGCGATTAGGAAGGCGCGAGCCGTGTGTGCTCCTCGTTTGCAGTTACCGAGGAAGAAAGCACGCGGCTCGCGAGAACCACGATCATGCTTCATCCTAGTACCACCAATACGTCGACTGCAAACGCCGCAAACAGCAGAAGCGATATCGATAATGGCCTTCTGCCTACTTGATATCGCCTGGATCAATCAATGCACAAATTATAACTATAGTTCTCTTTTATTATTAAGTACTATACTATTGTGATTGTTAATTGATTGAATATATTCGTGCGATACGCGCACGGGATTCTGTGCTTAGCGATGATAAGATCATTCTTCTGGAAACATTTTTCGTGCGCCACGTCATCTGATGTAGGTAGGAATAAAATCTAGCATACATGTTCGTGCGAACACGCGCCACGGGTCTCTGAAGATTTTAAAAAGACTGGAACAATGGGGAATGACGTTGGCCGAGACGACGAAGAAACTAAAAACTGCATATGTAAATATTGTAGCATTTAGTGTAAGTCTCGAGAAAAAATACACACCTACACTCGTACATGCATACCATACAGGACACACGCATGCGTCATTCCCGAGATAAAAATGTAGACCATCTATGTAAGTGGTGACAAATTGGAAAACTCGGGTGAAACTGATCTAAAAAAAAACAAGCATAGAATGATCACGTGAGCGCACGAGGACTGTCGGTGGTGCCGGTGCTCTCTGTCTCTCGAACGTCGAGGCCCACCAAATGCTCCTGCACATGACGCGCGTGTACGTTCTGTCTTCGTCACGCGCATCTTAATAACAAATTTCATTGTAGATAGACAAGAATTTAACGATTAAAAAGAAGCGCGAAGAGTCGGTTGTGGATTTTCGCGCCTGCCGAAACTTTCTCCTGAGCAGCTGTTCAGCTCATAGAGTTTAAAGTTTCGTGCATGCGATTGGGCTGACAAGATTATTAAGTGAAAAATATAGTTGCATATACATGAAAAAAAAAACAAAAAAAAAAGCAAAAAAATATAAAGAAAAGCGTATTGTGATATTTTACCTAATATATCAGACGCCCTGAGGCCGACAGTAATCCGCAATACGAGGTGTTAAAGAGCTGGTTCTTGATAAGATGATTGATTATAGAAGAGCAAACAGAGGATACAAAAGGAAATTCATCGTCCCCAGATGGAGTCGAGTCGCGAGAGGAAGAAACCTGTTGCTGGCATACGAATCAGAATTTTTTATGAGGGCAAAAGTCTCTAACAACTGACACCAACGTATACTGCCAGCATAAATAACAAAGAAACAAATAATATTTCTGAAGAAACAAAAATCTTTATTTGGATGAAAAGGAGGTTCGTGCGTACCTGTTCGCCACGCGAACTTCTTAGACATTGCGTAAAATACACAAGCGACAACTATTATACTTACATGAATGAAAAAAACCACTGTACCTATGCATACGTAATTGTTATGTACAATATAGCCGAGTCTTGGTATCCAAAGATACTGCAGAATCTGCTATGCGTGTGCTTTTGTCAGTGCCAGAGGTGTCCTCGTGGAAGAGGTCGCCTCCATTGGATTCGAATCGATCGTTCTCGTCTTTTGCAATAATTAATATTCGTATAATTTTGTGCTGGAGACTTTCGCACCCTACCTCCCTTTTATTTTTTAGAATTAGAATTAGAATTAGAATTAGTATCCGCAGGACTTGATATACCTTTGAGGTGACTAAAATAAAACCAATCGAGATTTTTATAACTGAAAATCAGTTTTTGCAAGACCAATTATCCACGCATTGCATTGGATAATAACGTTCCATTTCTCGATCAATTTTTAATACTTTATAATTGCTTACTACTTTTTTGTATTAGACTTTTTTTAAGAATATAATAATCATGTGTGTTTTCGACTTGATCAAGAGAATTGAGAAAGTCCGATTTTATATATTGAATACATATTTTTATTCGGTTTTCTATTTACTTTCCAATTCATTACAAATGTTTTTTAAATTTGTGAGAATTTTTTTCAAGATCATGTATGTAAAGTATGCAAAGTACGTATTCGTGAATTTTTACTCTTTCTTGAAATGGATAATAATCTATGATTTTTATTTATCGCTTCAGCGATTTTATTTATAGATTAAAGTCGTTATCGAAAATCATCAAAGATTTTATAACTAAAAAATTTTAGCATTGCACTCTTATATAAAATTAAACTTTTACAGTTTACAAAATGAACATTATCTCATCTTTTTATATGCAAACAAATTCAAAGTTGCATACGTCTCAATTAATCGGAACCCCGAGCTAGTAACCAGCATAGGTGTAACGATTCTTGCGTTTAAATGATTTTTTTTAGCATAGTTTAAATTTAAAAATACTTTGAGGCAGGCGAAAACAAAAAATTTGAAAGTTCGAAAATAATATCAGCAACTGACTCGTGCGATCGATTCAATTTGTTCGTACGCAATCATGCACTTGTAAAAGCACGTTCTGAATTACAAGAAATAAGTGGATCGAAGGTGTTTCGAAACGACATGAAGAATGAAATGTTTGGTTTATATTGGGAAAAGGTCAAAAAATTAATCTGTCTCATACCTCGATGGCCTGCTGGATATATACCAAATAGATCTCATATAATATAATACAAATTTTTAAAACGCAATTTTTTAAGCGTATGGTCGACCCAATGGTCCTCGAGTCGATCAAGAAGATTCACTGCCCGCTTCTCGACAAATAACGGGTAATCGAGAAGGTTTTGACTTAAAGAATAAGCAATATGTTACTGTGTGTACTTTTTATATATGTATTCTAGGTATTTTATATAATTGGATACTGTAATCGAATAAAAGATTATCATTACATTTTTTATTACATAAAAGTAATTTTTTAAAAAATAAAAGTAATTGT
This sequence comes from Ormyrus thymus, assembly GCA_035582935.1. Lineage (NCBI taxonomy): Eukaryota > Metazoa > Arthropoda > Insecta > Hymenoptera > Ormyridae > Ormyrus > Ormyrus thymus. Next base: position 8,750,804 of record JAWWEM010000010.1, read on the forward strand.
GTGACTAAAATTTATTCTTATCATTTTAAATTCGTTTTTAATCGGTATTATTATTGCTAAAAAAATGTTTGTGGTTAGGTACATTTTCTTCTTAGTGTTATTATTAATATTAATATTATTACTATTGTTGACGAAAAGGGCAAAGCGATCGCCAGAAAATGATGTTCATTTTGAAATATCCTCTTCCAATATTCTTGAGACCCGATGTGGCTTAAGTTTTCGGTCGACCATACGACATAAACGTCTTAATATTACAAATCATATTATTATTAAATATGAATTATTAGTTATCATTTCATAATCATTAATGCATCTTGATTGTATTATTATATATTATATTACGATTATTATATCATTATCATTACTATTATTGATATATATTATTGTACGTTACAATGAGAGTGTTACACGCGAATAATAATAATAATTATCATGTTCGCCAGAAATCGATTAACGATCTCTGGCGAAGTTTTATTAGTTACTATATTTTATAGTGATTATGGACTTTTAAGGTAGTGAGAGAAAGAGAGTGTGATTGAGTATGTGGAGAGCGAAAGAGTGATAAAATGTTAGTATTTCGCAATACTCGGACTAAAATAGCGATACCCTCACACATACCTATATAAATATTGTTATAGCCGATTGTCATTTTTCCGAGATTTCGACGACGAGAGACGCTCAGGTGATGGAGAATAAAATATTCAAGCATATTGTAACAAAACAAATGGTTCCGTATTGAAAAAGTCGCTGAGAAACACATAGATACTTATTGACTACAAAAATTAAAAGATAAAATTAAACATAAATGCAGATTGCAAACGAATGGGGTTTTATTGTGAAATGACACTTGCACGGGGCTACTCTTGTTCGAGTCTAAATGTTTCTAAAGACTTTTTTAAGACTGGCCGCTCATATATACATAAGCACTCACGCCGACGATCGAGAAAATAAAAAAAAGTAGCTAATTACGTGCGTGCGCGCGAGTGCTATTACTATATGTATAGCGAGTGACACACACACACACACACACACACACACACATGCATAGACGCGGTGGTGGTGCTACTGCTACTACGAATAATATATATATATATAAATATATTTCGATAAAGACGTATAAGACACATATTTCCGAATCGAGAACACACCCACACACATTGCACACATACGTATGCAAATAAGCTGTAGATAAATAGAAGCGCTCTTTCGAGAAAGTCAAAAACCCCATTTTTAAGTATAATAAATGAAAAAATGAATATATAAACTCTCGCCGAGGAGAGTGTGGACGAATAATTAACGAGTAACTAATTATTATATCTTATATACGTACGAAAAAATTATATTTAGAATTAATATTAGAAAAAAATCTGTAATACCTTTAATGCGTTTTACCTGCATACAATACTTTTGTGAAAGAAAATGTCGATTTTTTTGCAATTTCTATAATTTTTTGAATTTTGATGAATAAATAAATATGAAAAATAAAAAAATATTTGCAAGCCTGTTCAAACTCTACTCGGAGATGAGACTTTGATCGATCCTGCCATATGGATTTTTCATTTCCTTTCGAAGCAATTTGCAAACGCGAGATCTATACATATACCATAGTGTATGTAAAATAGTAGTATATAAAACGAATAATTCTATATATGAAAAGAGAGGAAAAGAAAAAGCCCGCAACTCTCTACAAGATTCGTGTACATCGCAAACAAAGTCTTGTTTCCGCAAAAAAAAAACAGTACAATCTTCTAAACGAACTGGGTGTGTAATTTTTGCAAAAAAAAAAAAGAAAAGAAAAGAAAAGAAAAGAAAAGAAGATAATACATATATCGTCCAGCTCAGCGATCTGTAAACATTGCATACATAGCTTAAAGAGTAAAAAAGAAAAATAATAAAGAGAGAAACAAAGAACTCGACATTCGTATTCGCGTCCATATTTTTTTATCGAAATAGCAAAGTTTAAGACGTCGACGAGGGGCAAATGATTATATTGAAGGAATGAGATCGTAAGGAAAGGAAATAAATACACACGGTACCTACATATATTCGCTAATCGCCGACGCACCGCGCGCGCGAACTAAAGATATACGCATTAGAATAGGAAAGAAATCGATCGCGTGCATTCTCGCATTATGTGTACATGAATACATCTATATATTCGTAAACGTGTTTAGTTAATTGAAGCATATGTAGAAGAGAGAGAGAGCGCGCAGCTCCCGGGGAAAGTCTGGTAAAAGCCGCGGTCGCATTAGCTACCAAGAAGGCATCCACCCGCGCGACTCTAGATGCATCTATTTTTGACCAGTATTTTTACCAGACTTTTTCCAGCACAAATCAAGCCCGTAACGGCCCTGCCAAGTACCGCCGAATCCAATATTCTCAAGCGCCGCGCGCGCGCGCGCGGCAGGAAATGCGTCGCTCTTCCCGCGCCGTTCCGTCATCCCCCCCCCTCCGAAATTTGCGAGAAACCTCGTCGAGAGATCTTGTGCGAGCGTACGGAGATTTTGTAAGGATGGCCGGGACGACGCTCGCGCCGAAACGTAACAAGAAATCACCGCAATTACTTCCAGTGCAATAATTAAGTAAGACTTTTTGTACTTGTCGCCGTTAATCCGAAATAAATCCCATTCGCCGTCATTCGAGTACCACCGCCGAAGCGACGCATTTCCCCGGCTTTCCGCCCCACCCCCCCGTTCAACAGTATTAAAAAAAAACCAGCCGCGGTACTCGAGGAGCGCTTTACGGGTGCCATTGTACATTTTGATGCCGTTGACGATCGCATTTCGAGGCCCGCGATATTATAAAGATTCTATTGTACGTTACTTTTAAGGAGAAGCTATACATAACTACGTGTGAAAGAAAAAAGAAAAACAACTAAACATAATAAACGAGGCTTCGTCGCGAGCGAAACAATGAAGAATTAATAAAGAAAATATATCAACTCTAGCGAATCGTAGATCTAAACCGAGGATGCTCCGATCCCCCCTCCCCTCCTCTGCCGAGAGAGAAAGGGAGAGCGAGTGCCCGATGACCGAATGCCTGCGAGAGCGAGTGCGTGCGAGGCGAGCGAGAGCGCCGACTTTTTCGATACTTTCAACTCGATCGATTTAAGTAGCGATAATTGTATTCTTATCATTCTCATTAGCCCTTTTTCTTTCTTAATTATTATTACCCGCGCGGCGTCCTCGCCGAGAACGAACGAACAAGCAGACATGTTATTTTCAGCGCGTGGCGCGCGCCCTTCAACTCTACCGGTTCATTAAATTAATAGTGACA
>JAWWEM010000010.1:8754179-8768771 GCA_035582935.1 Ormyrus thymus
CACACACACACACACAAAGGGCGACGGACGCATTTTCGTCCTCTCGTTCCTTTGTCGAACCGTCATCGTCCCATTTACACGCGTACATATATATATATATATATTTTCTCGCATCGCCCGGTTTTCTTTTTCTTTCATTTTTCTCGAAGAAAGAACAATATATTGTACAATTTGGACGCGCACGCGGTGAATCGTCGCGCGCGCGACGTTTGTTTCGCGCGCGCGTCGAACGCGTGCCCGTTTTTAAAAAACAAAAACGCCGCCGCCGTCGTCGTCGTCGTCGTCGTTTCGCTTGATTATTATACTAAATGATCTGTTCGGGACGAAGTTACGATGTATAAGATTGTAAGCAAGGATACCTTTATGGATATTAGATATAAATAAATGAATAAACAAATCTATATATTATATTAAAGATTACATATATATACATATATATATATACACGGAGAAAACAGAGGGTATAAATGTTCTAACGAATATGTGTGTAATTATTTTGTACGCGTACTCCCAGGCGTAAGGACAGAAAGCTGGAACCGCATATAGACACTCACCACACGCATTGCCGACGTTATATCCTTATGGAAATCACAGGGACATTTTACCGCAAGCGAGCATTCAATTATTTGTTGTAATCCGCATTGTTTTCGCGAAGCAATAACGCCGATGGACTCACGATGCTGATTATACTGAAAGAAAATAGAAAGCGACGACGACGACGACGCTGAAAAGCGAGATAATAATTATATATTGTAGACATACGATTAACATTGTAAACATTATATTTTATTAATTATTACATATACATATATGCATATAATAAATATATAAGTATAATGTTACATAGAATACATCTGGCTTTCTGCTTATTCTGAAGATCCTTTCCCGATCCCTGACAACCTTTTAATTTCTCAATCGCTGAAGATATATAAACACGTTCTTCTGATTTTATTTATTTTGATCTGCCTGAAACTCGAGCCAAATTTTGAAACATTTAACAGTATCTATTTACTCTCTACGTAGCTCGATCGTAAAAGCAGATTTCGGCTTAATTTGTAATTTGTGCGAACAGCCTTTAAATTAATAAGAGTAGTTTCAATTTCGTTTTGAACGGGATCATGAATTTACGCATAACAGATACAATTAAAATAAACTTTGATAAAGTGAAAGGCAAAAATAATGGGATTGAAATGCAAGAAAGGCGAATTAAAGGACAAAAATCAAACAAAGTACTTGAAAGAATTATATTATTTATTGCGCAACTTCTTCTTTGGAGCTCATTGCATGCAAAATTCATGGTCAACAATTTTCAGGCAACTATTTCGGGAATTAACGAACAGCGAGAAAAATCTAAAAACTTCGAGAATAGCAAGTTTTTGAAACTACCAGAGGAATCGCGTGCTTCACCTTCGAAAATAAGGATGGACCGGAAAAAAAGGGTTAATTTCAGCACCGAGAACAACAATACTTCCGATACATTTATTTCTTTAGACGATGAAGTAGCAACTAGCATGAACGCCCAAATACCAACATCTTGTAAGTATTACACGAATAAAAAAGAAATATAACTATCGCAGGTATTAATATTGATTCGTAAAAGTTTTAGACGACGAATCGACAGTAGACGAATCGCGAAAAATAGCACATCAGTCCGCTCGGTATAAGAAATAATTTTCTATTAAAGTAATTTCTTAAATTTACAATCAGTATTGTCCAAAATCGATTTATAGGTCAGACACTTCCAGCGCGTCCACGACGTCTTCTCGTTCGAGTGGTGACTCCTCGTACTATTCCGATAATGCACCCACCAAATACGATACCCTGTTTCTCAAACCCAAAGATAATTCCTACGATCGTAAAAGGCAGCAAAAAATTAAACACGCAACGCCCAAAGATTTAGTTCGAAAAGTAATGAAGTTAGAAAGCGAAGTAATTGCGGCACTTTCGAGCCAGAAGACAAATTCAAGCCGGCGACAAGATGCCCTCTGGGAAGGTGTCGAAAGAGATTACCAAAGCCTTGCCAAAAGTATCGATCGATTTTCCAGAGAAAGAAAATTAAAAGCAAATCAGTCCTCGAGGAGCGAAGTGAGTTGCCCAATATTTTAATGACAGCGACATTTTATTGTTATTGTAGCACCGACGTGTTTTATACATTTCTCAGAGAGAGAGGGCACTTCCACCGCCGCGGAATAACGAAAGCCTCGTAAAATGTCAGAGGGAAATAATGGACCGAGCGTTCGAAAACATTTTACGCTCCATCCAAGAGCCAGCGATCTCGACTACACCTCGCGATTACATTCGTTCCACTAATGGCTCGCCGGGACGAGAAAACAACATGAATTCCAAAATCGGCGATGATTCTGAACCTAAAAAAGCGATTTCAGAGATACTTATGAAGATCGAGATATTCAAGCAGAAACTTATTCGAGATTACCAAGCTGATTTATCGAATGATGTTTGTGATGTAAGCAAAGCCTCTCCCCGAGCTTTGAGAAATCGAAAGAAACTTGACGAAAATGTATCAAGAGCCGCTTCAAGTAAAGTTTACGCCACTCACAGATGTGAGGAAATAAGTTCTACCAATGAAAATATCTGTCATCAGCCAACCGCAAAAGATTCACGCGCGCATGCCAAAAATAAGCAGTGTCAAGCTCAACCAGATTCTAATAAAGTAACAGAAAAAAAGAGAAGTCAACCGTTAGAGCCGATTGTACAAATTACAACTGCGCAGAATGCGGAAAACAGCGGCAGCATTAGAAGTAGAAGAAATTCATCGGTCGCGACTGATGTGACTGGCAACCAAAGAGAGAGTCTTCTGGAAACGTTAAAAGACGTGTCCCCAATCAAACGGTGCTCCCCGGCTTTGGATCCGGTGAAATTTTCTTTAGATCAAAAAAGGGGTGGATCCTACGAGGTAGTCATAGACGCTCACAAAAGGGAAATCGCTTTTTTAAAGAAAAAGAGGAAAATTTCCGTATCAATGCCGAAAAATACGTGACTGATTATTATGTTTTTTAGCTAGTTTATTTGGATGTTTATGTTGTTCTTATTGCATTATTTAATATAAAATTTGAATAAAAAACTTTCTTGAATAACTATTAATGTATAAATATGAAAAAATAAAAAATTTACTTATTGACATAATATTAATCAACTTCATAATTTCAAACGTAGCGCTCTTTCAATCACGTGACTAGAATCAAAGATGGCGATCGACTCTGTTAAAATTGAAAAGGCACGATTGGCCAGTTTCACAGATGGCCGTTGCTTTACTCGAATTCGACTTGAATGTTTACGTAGCTTGGCTCTTTTTACAAATGAATTGTTTAAACAGTATTAAGAAAACTTTTAGTTAGCAAATAATGTCTATTAATGTAACAGTCAGTGGGAATCCTATTAGTATACGTCGGGGAAAAATGATCCTGTCCGACCACGAGAATATTAGAAAATTTGAAAAAGAGCATCGGAAGAGGTTACGACTGGAACAAGTACGATAATAAATACAATGTTCTTTATAACTCGTCATTTTATTAACAAAACTAGTTTTATAGCATCATTTTGTGACATAAAGCGTTTGAGATTTCGCGCAAATATTACAGTGTTTAGACTATTAGTTTCAAAAGCCTTAAAACGTATAAAATTCATACGCTTTTATTATTTATTAGGTCCATGAACAGTCGCGAGCCCTTTCAAAAAGCTTATTGGATCGAGTAAGAAAAATAGAAAAAGAACAATTGAGTCACCTTGAAAAAGATCCTAACACTGAAATGAGAAGAGCTCATGAAAGAAGATTAATGGAAGCCCATCGTAGGTATCAAGAGACAGAAAATATTGGTTATGCACATGAAAATGCATCAAAACAGCCAGATATAGAATACATAAGACGAACTGAAGAACAAAAAAATAAAGCTGCTGCCAAGGAAAGAGGAATGGATGCCATACAGAAGTTACAAGAATCAAGCAAAGTAGTTAAAATGATTATTTATCAAAAATAATTTTATTTGAAATTATTCTTATAAAAGGTTGTTTTAAAAAATTTATAGGTTGGTAGTCCACGTGCTAAAAAACAAGAAAGACTGCAAAGAGTCAGGAATTTAGAAAATGAACGTTCTCGAATGGTCGCTCAATTACCAAAAAAATCCTCTGCACCCAGTCAAAATTGCAAAAAAACTTCACCTCAAATAAACATTTCTATAAATAATGAAGAAACAATTAAAATTCCAACTACATCAACATTTGGTATGAATAAAATAGAAGAAAACAATTATAATAAAGTAAATAATATCCCTATAGATACTACCCAAGATTCAAATCATGTATGTGAATCTGATGATAATGAGCCTCGTCAAAGTGTACCTGTAACAAGTACAATTTCAAGTAAACTAGAACAAACTGAAAGGTAAAAAAATGAATTATTTTTTAAGGAAATGTATGATATTGATAGCTGTGGATTCTCAAGCTTTTCAATCTAATTTGTTTATATTTTAATATATTTCAAATATTTATTAAATATTAGATAAAAAAAGAAACTTGGGTAACTAACATTGCTAACTGTATGTAAATGTAATATCTTCTTTAAATTTAATTTCTAAGTTTTATAGATATAAAATTTCTGTCTGTGCTTAATTAAACTATTATTATAGTAGGTATAGTAGTACAGATAGTTCCACTACATCTTCTTCATCTATAAGTGATGATTCTTCCTATTTTTCGGACAATGTTTCTAAAACCGTAATAAGAAAAAATTTTACTCCAAGTAAAGTAAATGTATATGATCATTGCACGCGTCAAAGAAGTGGATACAGTTTACCTTCAGGTTTTGTTGAACGAACGAATATTAAAAATAAGGTTTGTGCAGCGATTGTGTGAAATAAAAATTCATTAAATTATATTTAAGTAGTAGAATATAATTAAATTGATTGCTTTATTCAATTTAATTTAGCCTAGCGCTATCGATTTAGCCGAAGAAATAAAAAAATTAGAGTCCGAAAATGCTGCTGCACGCGCGAGTCAAAAAGAAAATTCAAAACTTCGAAGTAAAGACGCTATTCTCCGAGAAAAAATTAGAAGAGATTATCAAGCCCTTTGCAAGAAAATTGATGAGCTTTCCAGAGAAGAGAGAAGAGTAAAAGCACACCATTTGGTAATTAAATAAATTTTTTAAATTATTAGATCACAAATCACTACTATATATTTTTGTTTTTTATTAGAATGAACAAGTACTTCCTCCTTCTAAAAGAGCTGAAAACGCAGAAAAACGACAGAAAAAAATGGATCGAGCTTTTCAAACTATTTTACGCTCTTCACAAGAAGCAGCCCCGACAACCTACCAGGTGGAAAGACCAATTACAATTACACCTCGGGATTACATGCATTCCAATACTGGATGGCAAGAACCGCCAGATGATGGTCAACAAGAAACTGAAGAAAGTTATTCCGAAGAAGATAGCGAATATACGCGTAAAAGAAAAATTTCCGAATTGTTAATAAAAATAGAAAAATTAAAACGTAAACTCCTGCAAGAGTACGGTGCTGATTTACCAGACGATGTTTTTAACGCAAGTGTGAAATCTCTTTTTAATCAAACTTCGTCTTCTACAATGAACGCAACACATACTAATAAAACCAACAAAAAAAAGGAGGATAACAAGTCGAAACCAGCAAAAGAAATTCAAGTTATCAATATGTCTGGTTGCGAAGAAAATCCTAAAAGGCATGTACCTAAAGTAGCTAATAAAAGCAAAATAATTAATAGGTGTCAAACACCAAGAAAATGCTTACAAAAAGCCGCCGTTGAATCTACTGTATCTACCCGAGATCAAGAAATTCAAGTTCAATTAAAATCGGATAAAACGACGAAAAATGAAGTTCATCATCCAATAGAACCCGTAGTAAAAATTGTCACTCCTGAGAACACAAATAATAATAGTAGCTGTGACAATTCGTCAACGTCTACTGATTTAGTAGTAGATGTTAGTAAGACAGAAATTACAGTTATTCCTAAAGAAAAAGATAGTTTAAAAATTTCAAAAGCTTGTTCATCTACTAATTCATTACATAATTGTTCAAATACGCAACCAGTGAAAATCTCATTTGATCGACACACAGTTCGTGGTGAATCTTTTGAAGTAGTCATTGATGCCGTAAATAAAGAAATCATATTTTCAACTAAGGAAAAGCAAAATTCAAAGACACTATCAAGAAAATTATCACCAGTTGCTTCCGAGAAGTGCCATTCTTTACCTGGCAGTAGAACTAATTCACCTGTTAAAAAAACTTCAAGATCAGCTCCCTCGTCTCGGTATTCTAGTCCGAAAAAACTACATTCCCATTTGTACGAGACTCAAGAGCAGATCAGTTTTAAAGAGCAAAAGTACAGAACACAGTCTACGCAAATATCCATAGATTCCAGTACAGAAAGCTCTCAAATAAATTCCACGTCAGAAAATGGTAAATTTTATAGTAGATTCCAGACACTCGCAACCAGGCGAATCATCAGTAAGTTACAAGACACTTCTGACACGTCAACTACTTACGCGAGTCCACCAGCGGTAGCTCCGGGTACGTTGTTGAGCGCGATGAATAGTAGTACACCGATTTTAGAATTGCTGGACTCGTCCGCGAATGAAAGCATTAAATGCAAGAGGACCCAAGTAAGTCCGGTTTCCTCACCAGAGACTCCGTCGCCACGTACAATGAAGTTACCCTCGAATATACCGAAAACCGGCAGAGTCAATAAGAGTCTGAAATTTACATCCTTGGTTAATTCTCAAACGAAACCAGACTCTAGCGTAATTTCTAGAAACATCCAAACGACTTATTCGATGTCGAAAAACAAGCCTGCTGCTGTGAGATCTGCTTCTTATAGTCAAACGTGCAATTGTAGAAATCCGGCCTGCAAATTACTTCATATCAAACCAGAAGATAAACAAAATTATACTTTGAAGCATTGTCCAGAGATATTAAAAAAGTACGAGGATTTGCAAAATGTATGTACAGAACGAATTGCTTCTTTAACCGATTTAATTCAAAAAGTGCGCAACGAACAAAAAGGTAAGTACTCGACGAATTATTAAAATATATTCAGAAATTTAACAGTTATATAATGTGGGTATTAAAATAAAATTCTAACCCATTAAATAATTTTCAGGTTTAGAATTGTCGGTAGTATCAAACGAAGATTCAACTTCAGGAACTCAAAACATTCCGAATTCTCAATGTCCGGCGAGAGGTGACATGAGCAATGTGGTGAAAAATGTTGAAGTCATTTATTCCGAACTTAAGAAGACTCTTCTGGAATCCAGAAAAATCATATCCGGCGAAACAATAGAACTTCCAAAATCTACGGTACCCTTAAATAAATCTGAAAAATCACCTTCTCTAAGTTTTGATCTTTCAAAGGAGCTGACGACGAGCGAAAGTACTGAAGAAGACGTGGAGAAATTAGCAGGTATAGCGATTGTACGGACACCTGTTGCTGCAGCCAAACCGAAAATTCTGAGTGACGAGCAGGTCCAAATCAATCTTGATCGATTTCGAGCATCGCAATCCCTAAAAGGCGCACATAAACCGGCAGAGGCTTGCAAATCACCATTAGCGAGACCTGCAATGGTTGTTGAAACTTCAATACGTACTCAGGATAAGAGTAACGACTTGGTTGAGAAGTTATCCGAGGAACTCCTCGAACAAAGTAAAAGCATAAATAATAAATCCGTACCTGATAGTTTAAAAGATGATGTAAAAGACGATTTAAAAGATGATGATTCTCTTTTGAAATCAAGTCAAGCACATGTAAAAGATTCTGAAGATTCAAATAAACTTGCGGTTTCCCATGATAATAGTCAAGAAAATAAGTCTGAAAATTTGGAGGTACGTAATATTTTTATTACTGCTTTAATTCAAATTGTATTCGTTTACAGTTCTATACAATAGCATTGCTCTTTTATTTGTTCAACAGATGAACAACTCAGATTTTATTCCTCTACTAGCCGGTATACCAAAAATTATGAGAACGAAAGGATCTGCAAATGGTAGAGGAAGACCACCCGTTACATTGATAAGTGGACCGTATAGGTAAGTTTACAAAAAAATAATGTTTCATGTACAAATAATAGAATATTAAACATTTATAATCTTATAGGCAAGAAATTGATTCTCCGGCGCACGAATTATCTACTATAGTTGAATTTGATACTCCAGATACAGTAAATAAAAGTCAAGCGAGTCATAGAAGTCCATCGAATAAAGCACGAAGAAAATTACCTACTGATGATCCGTCTCAATTTACAATCTCACCGCAATCCAGAAAATCTACAGATTCTAAATTAGCCAAATCTAAGCCGTCAGTTCGTGTATGTCCTTTACCATCACATCAATCACCTAAAAAGTCTCTTAACTTATCAAATAAATCAGCAAAAAGTATAGAGAGGTCGCCTAGAAAATCAATAGAAAAGTCGTTGGAATCGCTTGAAAAGAAAAAACTTAAAAAAAATGAATCCAAAAAGGATGAAAGTTCAGATTCAATGTATACTTTGTCGGATGTACATATCGAACAATTACAATATAGTCACAATAATACAGAAGGCAACTATGAGTGCAGAATCAGCGAGATTTCTGAATTGCATTCATTACCGGATGAAACAATCGAGCAAATGCTGATCAGTGAGATATGCGAAGAAAGTAAATCTAAGTCGACAACACCTGTACAAAAGCCCGTGGATGAAAATCAAGAGCAGCAAGAACAAGAAAAAGCACCGTTAACTTCGACAAGCTCTACAAGCATTTCCGGGTTATCAGGAGTTTCTGAAATCACAAGTAGTCCATCGTCGGATAAAAATTTATTTAAGTGTCCTTCATCCCCAGAGGAAATGGAGTTAGCATTAAAGAAGTGGGGTCTTGGCTGGGCTATTCCTACACTAAAGAAGACTCGTGAAGCGAGCGCTCTAGGCTCTTCGTCTAGTTCAGACGTTACTCCTGTTAATACAGCCACTAGACTCGTCTCTCCTGTCAAGAAGCACCAAGAAGGGACACCACATGAATTTCCTGAAATAAGTGACGTTTCTTCGATATCGATAAAACATGCAAATAAGAGCACTGAACGATCAGTACTCGTCAAGGGTAGAACATCTACACCAAATCGATTATCTTGTACGAATTCGGATGGCACTGTGTCTACTCTCGGTAGCTTCTCTTCCGACTTAAATATCGTCGTACAAAATCAAAGTGCAGACATTACCATTCCTAATATATCATTCTCAAATAATAATCTTGCATAAAAACAATGTTTGTATTATGATAATGAGATGAATCAATTTCTCTCTAGTTTTATAAAAGTGTTTTTTAAATATTGTTTGTTATAGAAAGTTTTTAAGACTTATACGTAGATAGAGATTGAGACGAGTGTAGCTGAAACATGAATTTTACAATGTACAGAAATCTAACTTTGAACTTTCACATTAGATGCAGTAAATATAAATAGCCATTTTAAATCTTTTTATACTGAGACCTCTTTTATATGGAAATGCTGATTTATATTTTTTTTTCAACTGTTTTACAGTTATTGAATTAAATGTGGATAAATAATTTCTCAGACTGAATTTATTTTTAAGAGAGACGGGTGTTAGATTTTTTAGGTAAAATAATTAGTAATTTGTACAAAATATTTGTTGAGAGTCTGATTTGTAAAAAAGTGATTATACTCGAAAATAAATTTTATACTTTATGAAGCATTAATTTTTCGTGTAATTATTTTATCTATTTTTACTTACTAATTATTACAGGCATATGGAAAATATAAAATTCTTTCTTTTGAATAAAATATATTAGAATTATTTACTGACAATATTATTAATTTATACAAAGCTTTTTCCACTAAATTACTCATTTTATAAATATTTTCATGAATGTGCCTAGATTTTATCGTTAAAAATAAGAAAATGCAATGATCGTGACACTACATATATCAAGAATATTTCTCCCTAAGAACAATTTCTATCGATAAATTGGTTACAAGCCAATTTTTCAAAATACATTGCCGCATACTTAATTGCACATCAATCATCAAAAGATGATGCAGAAAGAATTTTAAAAAACTCTTGCGCCTATATACAATTATTACAATACTCTTGGCGTTTTCGTACAAGATTTGTATAATACATTTAATAACAAATTCCTTATAAATATTAGAACAGTACTGATGTTTTGCTAATCGCTAGACTGTGATTAGTTTACCAGAGCACCAAGGGCAAGGATGAAAATTTGGTTCCAAAATACACGAGTTATTGCAATCCTTGATTTCTGTCAAAAGATCCAATATTTGAGACTTTGTTTTATCAGTTTGTTGACTTATTTCTTCGAATTTATTTACATATCCATCAATTACTTCAACGTTATTACTCACGACTTCACCTAATAATATTAAATAATGTATTAACATTATTAGAACTTCTTAATGAACACAATGTTTTTTCAATGACTTACCAGTATTATCGGTGCATTGCAGATTTTCTTCAGCAACTGTGGCTGTTGTTATAGTTCCACTGTAATTTTTAGATGTCAATAAGTCTGCAACAAGTACTTTTAGTTTATGTAATTGTTCTTGCTGCTGATTCCTTTGCTCTATAAGTTGTCGGAAAGCAACCTCCCGTTCTTTGGCCTTTTCTTGAAGAATAGAACGTTGATGTTGATACAAAGTTACATATTCTCCTGAAAAGGAAGTTTAAACATAATATAGTCTATTAATAAAAATATTAATAACTTTAAATGCCAAAAATTACCTATTGTTTCCGTTTCTCCTTGTAATTGCAAAACGAGGTGTTCGAGTCGTTGCTTTTCGTCCGTGAGCTCAGCTACTCTTTCCATCGTTTCTTTAAATCTACTTTCAAGTTTTTTAATTGGTTCTGGAATACTAGGTACAGAACTGCTTTCAGGTAATATCACAGATTGTTTTTCTAAATTATCTTCAGTATTAGATTGTTTTTTTAATGTATCTTCAGTAACAAATTGTTTTTCTGAATTAACGTCAGTAGATAATTGTTTATCTAAATTGTTGTTTTCGATAATAATATTTTCAATTTTTTCTTCGGTATTTAGGCTATTAATTCCAATACTATTGTCAACTGGTGTGGTTTTAGAAATATTTTCCTCGTTATTTGTGCTACTACTATAAAGCACTGCATCAAGCTTTGATTGTAAAAGTTGATTCTCTTTTTTTAAAGTCTCAATTGTAGCCTATGAAAATGAAAAAATACAATAATTTTCATAAAAAACATTAGGTTTTAAATATCTACACTTTTACGACGTTCTTACCAAAGATTTTTGAAGCTCTTGCTGCAACGTACTCGCACTATGTGACTGAGCTTGGTAATGTTGAATTTGATCTTCAATTTGCGCTGCATGTAATTTTTCTTTCTCAAGTTCAGCTAGAGTGGCTTCTTTTTTGGCTAATTGTTCTTTTAATTCTTCCAATTGTTGCTCTATTTCATTAAGTTGCATATTTAATTTTTTACCAATACAACGTTCAGCTTGTAACTGTTCGGTTAAATCTAACTTTGTGTTACTCTAAAAATAAATTTTATTTTAGTTTAAAAGTGCTTATCAATAGAAAAATAAATAATATTAAAGAGACAACTTCAAATAATAAAATATTTACGTACTAGTGCAATAAAAGCATCGTGCATTTCATCAAGTTGCGTTTTAAGTTGTTGATTTTGTGAAATCGCTCGCGAAGCTCCAAGCTGTTCGCTTTGTAAAGCTGTAGCCAATGTCTTAGCTTCTAAACTTTGCTCTCTAATATTTTGAAGTTCGCTTAATTCGTTTTTTAATGAATCCAATTCATTGTTCTAAATCACAAAAATGACTTCATTTATTTACTAAATATATGTTCGAATAAAAATTGTAATTAAATTTAACGTACTCTTTCATTCAACAATGATTGCAAATTTTCTTGTTCCAAAACCATGTTATCAATACTTCTCGTTAATATTTCAATTTTTTCAGATTGATCTTCTACAGGTTTCACGGTTTTTGCTTTTTCTTTTTGAAGTTGTTGTTCTAATTCAGATAATCTTTGAATATAGCTTTGTTCGCGTATTTCAGATTCAACAATAATTTTTTTCGATGTTTCAAGCTGTAAAAATAAGAATTTTTAAATTTTTTTATTATTGCATGAATTCAACTTACAAATTAACTTAATTATTTACAAACCTCAGCCTCAAGCTTTGAATATCGTTCATCTAATTGTTGCACGTAACTTTGATATTTTTTACTGACCTCGTCTTTTTCGCCGCTTACACTTTCGAGTGCTTCTTTCATTTGTGATAATTGTCGTTCAAGTACTTTCGTGGTATGATGTTGGGATTCAAGTGAATTCATTTCATGTGGAGAGTTGGTTAACTATAATATGTTTTAATTAGAAAAAACTTTCTTTCTTTAGAAGTTGTTCGGAAATTTTAATCTAACTTACTTGTTGTATTCTAAGTTCGCTTAAAGATAAAAGTGCTATCTTTTCTTGCAGTTCCTGCTGCAAACTTGATAGTTCCGTATTTTTATAATTTAGTTTTTGACGCAATTCAGACGTTTCCAATTCTAAATCCTCATACTCTTTTCTAAAAAATAATTAAAATCAATTTTATGAGATATAAAACTCTCAGCAGGAGTTCTTTAAATTAAAATTTTACATACTTTATTTTTGATGAGTTTTCAACAATTTCTTCGTAATTTCTTTGCAATTCTTGATAATTTTTTGAAAATTCTTCCATATTTACTTTAAAAGATATCAATTCTCGTTCTAAATCAGTCACTTCTTGTTGCGAAGTCTTTAATTTTCCTGACAGTTCAATTACTTCTTCTAAGATTTCAAAAATGAATATATTTTATTGAATTATGATATTAATCTTACGATAAAAAATGAAGTGCAAAAATGTAAGAATTTAATAAAAAGATTTTATTAAAAAATGTACCTGTTTTTTGCTTTATTGTTGTTTGGCTTTGAGAATTAGTGGCAGTTAATTCAGCTTTTTCTCCTACTAAAATACCTATTGTTTGAGCATCTAACTGGACTTGTTCTTTTAAAGGATTTAGTTCTCTCACAAGTCTTCCTTCGAATTCTGCATCTTTGGTGGCAATTATAGCTTCCAATTCTGATATTCTGCTTGTCTTAATATTAAAAGTAAACTTTATATTTTTTTATATCACTTTAAAATATTCTAAAGAATAAAAAGGTACTTACACATTGACTAACTTGGATATGTAACTCATTTACAAGTTTTTTTTGCTCTTCCAAACAAGAACTTAAAAACTGATTTCTTTGCTCCAAATCACAATTGTTTAATGCTGATTCATCCAAACCTTTATCATCAACTAAAACATTTGCCACTGCATTTGCCATTTGCAAAAGATGTTCCTTTTGCAATGAGCTTGTTATATTACTATTAGGCACATTAAATTCTGAATTTGAATAATCAAATTGCTGAGTAGGGATATTATGAAAATAATTGGCATGCTCAACATTTTCAAACAAAGTTTGAGCAGACATAGAAAAATTATTTTCTGTTTGATTGTGCTCTGAAGTAAAACTGTTATATGATGGAATTTCTACAATGCCATTTGTAGATTCGTGATCTAAATGTACACTTTGAATACTTGGAGTTTCTTGGGATAAACTAGAGGCTGTAACGTTATTAACATATTCTGGATTTTGAAACAAATTGGGAGATATATTTATATGCCTTATATCTAATTCAGCAACTCCATTATTTTCTGTTATTTCTGAATGTTGTTGTAAGTATTGATAAGCATCTTGGTGAATTTCAGGGGAAGCAGTACCACCCGATTTCTATAAGAATGGTGTAAATAAGAAAAATTTCTCGTTTATTTTGTAGCTAAATAAATAAAATAAAATAATGCATTTATATTCAATAAGTACCTCATCATCATTGTGTAGGTCAGAGCGTGCATTTTTTTGCATTTGTTCCTTTTGTTTCTTTTGAAATTCTTTCAGCTGAAAAAGCATAAAAAAATGTTAAAACTGCAATTATACAATACCCAAATCGTGTAATTAAATTACAACAACAATATAAGCATAAATATAAATATGTAACAATACTGTACTATTTTTCTGGCTGCTAAAATTCTCTCTTTGTCCATTTTTAAAGTATTTTTACTGACGATACGATTCTCAAAAACTTCCAGTTTACAAAAGTGGTCACTATTATTTACATTATGTTTTTGTAAAAAATCTACGAAACTTTTGACAGAAGTGTAAAGGTTATGTCACGTCTTCAATCTGCATGTCTACAAGTGCCACTTCACCAAATCATGAACTAAAAGCTCTTTTCCTCTCTCTTCTATCCTAAAATTCCTAAGACGTCTGTTCCGATTTCCGTATTGGAGCTCCGTCAGTTTAAATATCGTCAGGTTGGTATTAACTGACGGAGAAACGTTTCGCAATCGGCAGCAGGCAATAGGCAGCGTCAACAGCTGGATTCAAAGATGGTTGAAAGTAGTGACCGCGGTTGATTAAGGTAGCTGTATGGGGATTCCGAAGACAATTGAGCGATTAAAAATTATTTTTCATAAATATCTCATTTTGGC
>JAWWEM010000010.1:8768871-8802783 GCA_035582935.1 Ormyrus thymus
AATCGTTTTTTTTCTTCTCATATCTCAAGTTACGATACAGAATAGTAATTTTTACTCCTTTTTTTCTCTCAGTGTAGGACTCGGCTCGAATCGTTGGACAGGCTTTTTGAAAGTAGAGAATTCGAGGAAGATTATCTTCGATTTCACTTGGGCGGCGATCGTGATCGGTGCTGCTGATGGGAAATTAGAACGACTGCGTCTCCTGGCTGTTTAAACTTGACGTATTATGACGCGATTTCTGATTCCGAGAAAAGAGATAAAAATCTCAAAGAGCTAGGATTTAAAAGCCTCGGCGTATACGTTACAGACCGTATCCACTTTTGGCTGTTATTGCGGGCGGCGCAGGCGGCGGCGGCGGCGGCGGCAAAAGTGGGCGGGAGCCCGAGTACAATAACTTATAAACATTTCACGCGCGGCCCTCGGGCTTCATTTTGCAGTTTCATGCCGGCGACTGTCGGGAGCTTGAAAGACACCTTTGTCGTCTATTGGCCCCCGGGCTTTCAAAAGCGCGCGCATCTCGGAATACGCTTCGGCTTACCTCTGCTGCCCAGCGCTGGCTGCTTCGCGCTCCTTTCTTTATCTTTGCGCGGCTCTGCCGGGAATTTTCAGACGTTTATTCGCGGCTAGCGTGCACTTCCTGCTTATTATGTATCGGAGTTATTGGAAAGTCGATGAATAAGAGTCGGCTGGGGATGGATGTCGGATTTTTTAAACTGAACTTTACGCGCATTGAAAAGAAGCGAAACTTAACAATTTTTAATAATCGACAGAGTTAAAAACAATAATAATTTTTTCAACTTCGAAAAATTAATTAAAATTCAAAGCTGAAAAGATATAAATGGGCAACAATTCAATATTTTTAGTTGTATAACTAAAGGTCTTCACATTTAGAGACAAAAAAAAAACACTCCAAAGTTTCATAAAGATGGGGGTGTGACTCTTTTTCGGTAAGCGTGAAAGTTCTTCTCCGTGTTCATTTTCTTGGTCTTTTCTTTCCAATAAAATCAATAGATAGTTTACTCCTTGGTGAAAACGTTATTAAAGACATCGTAAACCGGACATTAATTTTAAGGACAGAATTTATTTGACCATTCGCAATCCAAATAGCAAAATAGACTTTTAAGACAGCACCGTATATGTACTCTGAGTCATAACTAGCTTTATCAGATAATTATTTCCGCTCATTCCACGTCGAGATGCAATAGAGATGAATACTCATCCGATCCGCCCCGAAATCCGTCCCTCGCCATACACCGCCGATACTCCCCGGCTATTTAACGGCCATCAATCTCTATCTCTCCCTTGCCTTTCCCCCCGACGTGGAGCAGCCTAAACAGGTCCGCAAGTTGTACTCGACTGGCGCAGTGAATTCGGAGTTCTCCCGACGGCCGGTGCGCGCGCACAAACGCGGCGCCTTCCTCTGCGAGGCGACGGAGCCCCGATACACAAGCTCCCCGAAACTCTCGGAACGACAGTTGCGCGACAGTCCGGGCCAAACGTCACTTTGGCGCAGCCGCCGAGTGGGTCTGTATCGGCGCTGCTTACATTGCGCGAAAGCCGAAGTGTCTCGTCGCACCGTCTAAGATGATTGTTGCCTCGCACCGCTCGAACATGCGATATTTACTTAGAGTTTCCTGATGCGATGCGCCGAACTTCGGCTGGCTCACTTTCTTTAGGAAACAAATATGTTTAATGCTCGCAAATGGAGCAGCTCGCTGTTACGTAATTTGAGATAACAACTCGTAAAACTATTTTAGAATGCCTTGCTGAAACTTTCCCAAACAATCTTTTCAATTATCCGGAGCGAAATCTAACAAAAAAGTAAATGTAATTAATTAACGAATAGAATTATTCACCTTGACATTTTATGTCTGCTGCGGGGTGCTTTTTACCAAGTCATTTATATCAAATTTAATTTATGCACTTTAAACGATTTTTTTAATGAATCCATTTCGTGTCACGAATAATGTGCATAATTTAAAATTTAACGTTTGTTCTGTTTCAGACGGATTCAATGCGACAGCAGCTGCTCTCGGTATAAGCAATCCCTCAAGAGTCCTTCACTGGAGCAGTGCACTCGAAACGATCTCCCGCTTCTTTAGGCCTTCTGAGATGGCAAGGCACGCCTAAGGCAATCTCGGAACGCGGTGGAAGAACGCCAAGTGGAAGGCTCCTCTGATGCCAGTTCCGATTGCGCACGGCGCATAGCGCACGTCCGAAGCTCGTCCTTTCCAGTCCCGAGGAAGCTTCGGCTTCCCTTGCCCGGCCACTCTCGCGGGCGAATACCAAAACTGGCGGAATCCGCTGCGAGTTCGCCGACAGTTCGCCTGCGTGCAAGCTCGGGCTGGATCGCAATTAAGACGGGCGGGAGTCTCCGAGAGCCGTACAGCAAGCGCGTTTATGATGAACAACCTGTCCCGAGGCCTCCTCGACTACGCCGGCAATGCCAGCTACAGCAATCACACGTTCCCGCCGGACTGCGACGCTAACATGCCGATCATCTCGCTGCTGCACCAGATCCTCTATTCGATCATCTGCATCGTCGGACTGCTCGGCAACACGCTGGTTATCTACGTGGTTCTGCGCTTCTCCAAGATGCAGACTGTCACCAATACTTACATCGTCAACCTGGCAATTGCCGACGAGTGCTTCCTCGTCGGCATACCCTTTCTGGTGACAACTATGAGTCTGGGCGTCTGGACCTTCGGCAAGTTCATGTGCAAGGCATACATGACGTCCACGAGTATAAATCAGTTTACCAGCAGTATATTTTTGTTTATTATGAGCGCCGATCGGTATATAGCCGTTTGTCATCCTATATCTTCGCCCAAGTTACGTACTCCGTTTATTTCTAAAATGGTGTCGCTCACGGCTTGGGTCACCAGTGCCATATTCATGGTGCCTGTCTTCCTTTATGCTAATACGATGGAATCTCCACACGGAACGAGTTGCAACATTTATTGGCCAGATGACCATGGAGGACAGACCACTTTTACGCTGTATAGTTTCATCCTTGGCTTCGCGATACCTCTAACCCTTATCTTTATCTTCTACTTTCTGGTGATTAGGAAGCTACAGACGGTTGGGCCCAAGAACAAGTCCAAGGAAAAGAAACGATCTCATCGCAAAGTAACCAGATTGGTACTGACGGTCATTACAGTTTACATAATTTGCTGGTTTCCATACTGGCTGACGCAGATGGCGCTTATCTACACTGAACCAAACCAATGTCAGTCGCGTATCACCATCACGGTGTTCTTACTGGCTGGTTTTCTCAGCTACTCCAACAGTGCTATGAATCCGATTCTCTACGCTTTCCTCAGTGATAATTTTAAGAAAAGCTTCGTAAAAGCTTGTACTTGTGCCGCCGGTAAAGATGTCAATGCAACTCTTCATATCGAGAACAGTGTATTCCCACGTAAAAACAAGGCAAACGCTGACCGCGTTCAATCGAACAAAATGGTGACGTCTGGCAATTCAAAGAACGACGGAGAAGATGAAGAAAACGAACGAGGACTTTTGATAAGTAAGACGTCGACAACTACTGTTACGATGACTTCAAGATCCAACATTACCGTCACCAGCGAAGTTCGGGATCAACCAAGTCAACAAAGGGACAAGGACGCTTTGAAAAATGGTACTCAACTCACTCTTCTTACTCAAGTATAAACGAGTTACCTATTCGATACGTATTATCGAAATATAATGAACAAATTTTACAAACATTGATCGATTTTCGAAATAAGGGAACAAGTGATAGTATTTCTAGAAAGCAGTGGTTTGCAAGGGATCGATATGCGATGTGAAAGGCTTTGTGAAGTAAGAAAATGCTTCTCAGTTAAGATATCTTTAGATGAAGTAGATAGATAAAGTAGCTAGATTCAGAAATTATCTGAAACAAAGGAGAATTTGAGCTCTATTTCGAAACGATCATCTAGAAAGCGATCGATGGAACAAACGGTAGCGAGCGGAAACCTCGAATTTTCGATAATGACCAGAGACTGAAGATTAGAGCTTAAACTTGATCATCCTCCATTTCTTTTCGTGTCCTTCTCTGTAGCTATCACTCTTTTCTATTCACTTCTTAGGAGAATAAATTTTGTCCTCTTGTAAGGACATCGATTTCCTTTCCTTAATCGCCTCCACTTTAATCCACCTTCTTACCTTCTTACCCTTTTTATTTGGTTCAAGTGACAAAAAGGATTTTCGAAGTAAAATATAAAAGACTAGAAGACAGTGAAGTCGATTATATGACAAACCCGAGCGATTCGAATCGATCGGGGACACGACGAGTCGTTTGATGCGCAGTCTACGATTGTCAATTGTTACTCGAGTGTTACTAAATATTCGATTAACGCATAAGTATTGTACCTAATCAGCCAAACTTAACCTCGGTGTTTCGTTGTGTATTAATTTTTGTGTACGACAAAAGAAAGCTATCTGGAAAGTGTTAATGAATGCTTTTTCTGATATTGTTCTGCGTCTAAATTAGAAACTGTATGTACATAAATCATTGACAATAGATTTTCAATAATTTATTTATGATTCCATTTTCAAAATTCATCGTTAGATAAAAAAGTGTGAGATTGCATTCGCAATATCAATAAAAGGTATTTGCTAACGATACTATAAAAAAATCTAAAAAAAAAATTCGATTGTAGATCACTCGTAGCAACAGGTTTGCAAGTGAATCGCTACAATCATCCCTGCCGAATTCGAGCTTATTATTATTCTAAAGAGACCTGCAGCTAAAAAACACTCTATCTTGTTATAGTTTATAATATAATTAGCCGAAACTTTTTACGTTCTTATAATGACACTGAAAAACAGCAGGTTACGTTGAACTTTTTCCGTACACTGCGAAACAAAGCGAGGCCTAACACTACCTCCATTGACAAGCGTTCGAGAGAAAAAGATCCAATTCGTCCCACCGCACGTCCCTCATTTTCACAAGCCTGCGCTCACCATAACTAATGAAGAACAAATATTTCTTCAGGGAAGATGCATGCGCAGCGAAGGAGCGAAAATGGAAAAAGAATGAGACGAATTTCGTGCAGCGAATAGCAAGCGTAGACGTGATCTTGTAGGTGATGTAATCTTACTCTTATGCACATTTAGATGCGCTCACGTAATGACGACTCAAGGAGACTCATTGCATTCAAATGAATTTGAAATGTCTGTTATTACTACTCCAGAGCATGCCTGCGAATTGGGAAAATAACTAAATGTACCTACTTAGTAGTGTTAGTGTTATAATTATTTTAAACGTGGTAAAAATAAACTATATAGGATCTGTAAAACAATCAGAATGTTTGATACATAACGTAAAATACATACTTAAAAAACAGACTTTCAACTTTAGTTGATGCAACGAAAGTAAAAGATACCTACTTTTTGTAAGAAATTGCTTTAAATATTATGATTTTTTGTACTCGCTACAAACTATACAAAAAGTTAGTGTATACGTCTCCTCATAATACAGGTCTAAAATAATTAAGATATCAGATGAAAGCGCGCTCTTCGTTCACGGTCAAATCGCGACTGTAATCATGTTCTCTAAGTGCTATATTAAATTGTTAGACAAATTTATTTTGATTAAAAAAATGCGTTGTTAATTTATGTGGCACATTGTTAAACCAAAGACCAAGGGTATATTAAGTATATTAAATAATATTTTATAACGCGAATACCATTGTAATTATTTAAAGTTAAAACGCTGAATATTTAGAATAAAATATAAGAAACGCTACAAGCCATCTAGTCATTGAGGATGAATATTATTGTAAAGTCTCTTACTAGTCAGACAAGTAGATTGTAGGTTTCTTTATTTAATATATAATAATATGCATATTAGGTATTGAAATAAATCTAAATTAATATTTTTTAAATTATCTGAATAGTTTCGAGATGTATAAAAAAATTAGACAACTTACATTTTTTAATACCAAAAAATTTTTAGTGAAAAATAATGACAATTTTGCTGTTAATTAGTTAGTAATTAAAAATTTATTAAATTATTGACTTTTTTAAAATAAAGAATCAAGAAAAAGTAGGCAAACTAACATCGCTTACATTTTGTAATCCACCTTAAGATCTCCATCTTCCTTCACTAAGGATTCCAAATTGTATTAGACTTAAAATTCGAAATAGGTTTGTTAAAATTAGTTTACGATTAAAAAGTGAAGCGAATGGCAACAGCAAATGTTGCCTAAGGCACTACAGGAATTTCTACAAAAAAGCTTTGTCGCGTTTTGACTGTTACGCGAAAGGAAAGTAAATGTCCCTGTTGTCAACCTAAATGTTCAAAAATCGTAGAATCTGTAAAAGCATATAAAATACTATCCAAATGAGCATTTGATTTGAATTGTATTATACAATAGAATAGGGACATTTAACTTAAACCGGTGTTAAATATGATGTTCGCGCGAACGTTCACAACTCTAGTCAAATAAGTTCTGTATCAAGTGATATGATGCAATGTATTTTGTGTAATACATTCTGTGTATTATAATATTATAATAACACTAGATCTAATAAATCTATTTTATGTATAATATAACTACAAGTAAGACATTTATTTCGACGCAGAAGATGTAAAATATCTTTGAAATAGTTTTGTTTCCATGTGAAAAGTGGCACAAAAACCTCTTGGAAAACATCTAATACGATTGTTCTTGTACACACCTTGCGAAGCTTATATCACAAAGAATTCAAACTTAAGAGTTCTGCAACAAGGTACTTATCTTAAAATATACTTCCTTTTTGATAACATAGGGACATTTAGTTAAATTAGTATAATAAATATTCAATTTACATTTAAACAAGTGTTAATATGATGCTCGCGCGAATATTTATATAACTATATAGATAATAAACAAATACGATATCAAGTGGTATGGTGTAAAATATTTTATGTAATATATTTTATGTATTATAATACTATAATAACTAAGTGTAATATATTTTATGTATAATATAATTATAAGTAAGCCATTTATTTCGATATAGAACATGTAAAATACCAATGGTAATAGTTATACCGCAGTTTTGTTTTCATGTGAAAAGTGACGCAAAAACCTCCCGGAAAAATGTAATAAGATTGTCGTTGTATACATCTTGCATAGCTTATCAATGTAACGCGTAAAGCGTATCAATGTAACAAAGAAATCACTGTTAAATCTAAGAGTCCTGCAACAAGGTACTTATCTTAAAATGTATTTCTTTGAAAAAAACGAAGAAACCTACGAGCATTATAAAATGTTCCTGTAAGAGATGTTATAATTTCAAATTATCGGAATCATTTGATTATACAAGTCATGAAAATTTTCAAATAAAAGTCATTATTTATTATCCACCTCGCATTAAACTTTATTGTATCGATTGTCCTAGATCACAAGAATCACATTTCAAAAGTTAGTTCGTAAAACGTTATCGACTGGACAATTTGTGTTGCAATGAACGATTCAACTTTATTTTAAAATTCATCGTTTACAAAAAAGTTTTCAGCGCAATACGGACTTTTACGTAAGTTTAAGCAGATTCTTAAAAGCCTCTCGTAAATATTACTTGTCGTTTCCCCTCGCTAATCGCCGGTACAGAAAATATTCCAGCTGCAATCAGTTTAGTGAATTTTTTCACCAATACCTTAAGGACGTTCACGCGATAATTCAATTTCTTCAATTTCAGCCCACCTTCCGCTATTAAAATTTAAGAAATATTAAACTTGAGCTTATTAACCCAGAGTTCCTACGGTAAGCCTTTCTAGGCAGCATATTTTAACAGATAGCAAAAGCAGTTATCTTCGAATTGTTGCAAAAACTGCTTTATGATTCTGTGAAATACGTGGAATAATATGATACCAATTTTATAGTAGCTTCAGCTACTAATTTTGAAGATATAGCTGTTCGAAAGATAACTCCATTGTTGTTTGTATATCTATATAGTGTTAGCGCGCGAGCACGTTTATTTTGAAACACTGTTTTAATACTGTTGCTTTTGCAATAACATTTTTTAACTATTTTATTCGTATTACATATTAATTATAGAAGGCTATCATTGTAAATTATTTTAATAAATTACAATTTAAAAATTCCGATAAAGTTGACCGCCGCTGCTGAGTGTGAACCTTCTTAATTACAGACAAGTTCCTCGAGGAAAAAAGAAAAGTGTCAGGATAACTGTAAAAAAATCTCTAATTAAATTTCAAGAAAAAGAGGATTTCACGAGTCAGCCGATTAAAAGTATATTTTCGAATTCCGGCAGCGCGTTGAATTTTCCGATCCAAGAGACCGAAGGTCTCAAAAAGTTAAGCGCGCAAGTTTAACGAGTCTCGTAAAAGGGCGAGAGAGAGAACATGTTCGGCCGTTTCTCCTTCGGCTAATCGGCGAGAGAAAGCCGTCCCCTCTCGAGCAGTGCGGCCGTGTTTAATGAAGCATCCAGCGTCGCCGGAGCTTTTTTTTCTCTCCTCTCGCCTCCGGCGAATCAAACGCTCATGAAGCCCCGCTTTTTTTCCCGCCCCGTAATGAATAAGTAAGCGACGGACTTGAATTACCAAGTGAGGGTATCCCGATCATTACGCGTAACGTATATCCCTCCGACCTTAGAAGATTTAAAAGTTGGATGGGAGACTTTTTTATTCGTCGTTAATGAAAAGTTCGAGGGCAGTGTTTGTCCGAGGTGAAAAAAGAAGGCTCTGGACTTAATCGATAAAGGTAATGGGAAACTCCGCAGCCTCGAGCTGCTCGGGGATTTTTTTTTCTGGCAGGGGGGAGAGTAAAGGTTTGCGCGGAGTGTTTTGCGAGCGATTAATGAAATATTTCAGGCTTAATCTATGAAATCTGTCCGAGTGAAGCTGGAGCAAAGTTTCACAGCTGGTAATGTTTCTTTGGAAAGTTGAAGATGAGCGGGGATCTTTGTTGCGAGTTTTTCAGCTCGGCAAAATTTCATTAGCCTTCGCCGGAATTAAAATCGGGCTATAAGGAGAGTGTTTGACGGCAATATTTCTTAATATTTTAATACTGCTTTAAGAGCTAACTTAGCTGCAAATGAAACTTTTTTTAAGAGTTTCTCGCACTTGCTAATAACTTAATTAAATTACGAAATTTCGAGCTCGCAAGTTTACTGCGGCGAAAATCTCAATTTTACAGCAATACCAATAACATCCCGGTAACTTGTGCCGTAAGCGAATAAGAGCGGAAACCATTACGTCAAAAGGGCATATTTACCGTTCTCAAAACGCTTGGGGAAAAAAAACAGTTCAATAAAACACGTTCTTAAACAACTGGAGTTTATTCCGGCCCCGGGACGAAACTTTGTCGCGAGACGAGCTGTTTCGAAACATGGCGCGGCGGCGCAATAATAAAGACAATTTATTTTGCCTGAGTTCGTAACGCCGCGGCCAGGCAGCGGCGAATAGTTAAACGCCTCGTAAAGCCGGACAGTTCAATTTTAGAAAACATATATACGCCCCGGTCATTACGCTGATAAATAGCCGCTCGTACATTCTGCGGAGAGAACAAATAACGCCCGCAAGTCGCGTCGTTTTAAGGACTTTAAGAAATTGGAGCGAGTCGCATCTTGTGGGTATGCAGTGAGAGGGACGAGGTAAATTGATTTCTGAGGAAAGCGGATTACTTTTTAAAGACAGTTTCTGGGTATGAAAAAAGAAAGATGCCCACCCAAATTATCGGAATTTTTAATTAAAGATCGGCAATGATTCAATTTGCTTTTCCTATCTGAAATAAGAGGAAATGTTGGTATTCATTGCTTCTTTATTATGATGGAAGTAAACATTTGATTGCACTTCAAAGGAGGAACGCATTCGAGGCTTCTTTTGAGCAGTTCATAAATTTCTAGCGAAAATATTGTTTGACATCGTTCGGAGCGCGTAATTTTATTACGTGCAAAATTTATTTAATGGAATGAGGACTCGTAAATCATTTTTGAGTAATATTAAGCCCGTTTGTAAATTCCCTGCTTCATAAATATCGAAAGTGCATTTCTTTTGCCGCAATTCGAAATTGAAATGAACTTTTATCTTTTTTAAAATTTCGTGAAATTAAATCTTTCGGTTAAAATTGCACATATAAAAATATAAATAAAACATGCAATATCTGCGTGAATAAACAATCTGAAACAGGTAAAATAAAGAACACAAAAATTGATGAAAAGCTTTTCATCCACTACAAATATCTGTAATGAAAACAATTTATTTCTCTAGCTAAAGTTTATTTTAATCAATATACGTGCTAACACCACTCCATTTATCCTCAAATCTCAAAAAGACTTCCATCAATCAATGCTTCCGAACATTACAATCTCCTCAAAAACGCGTATCTCTAAACCACTTAAAACATTCCACGAACATGCAGCACCCGATATTTTCAATAGTTATACACTTGTAAAATTTCATTATTTTTGAAATACCGACATAATCCAACAATGCACGAACGTAAATTTTCAGCATCAGCATTCATGACACTGCAAGAATTTCAGTCATCCGCATCTCTTTTAAGTTTTACGTGTTCGAAAAAAAAAAGGAAAATTTATCTGGCACAGAGCATTATTAGCCTGAAAAAATTTCATGCGAAATCCGAATAAGCGAAAAGAGCCACCGGCTACCGGCCTAACCGCTCTCGTCATTATGCTGGCCGACCGGGCGAAAGCCTGCTTCGTAAAGCCCTGCAGAGTTACGTGCACTTGACGAGGAGAGCCCTTCTCGGACCGGATCTTTCCCTGCGCCGCGTTACGCTCGAGAGCTTAATAATTTTTTTAATCCAGGCGACGATTTGTAACCTTTGAGGATTCTTGCGGTTGCCTCGATTTAAAATCCGCAATTCTCTTGGCGCAAGCTTATTCTACCCCGTGTGGTTAAAAGCACGAAGACCCTTACTCAAATCTTTCGCAAAGTTATCTTTGAATAATGAGATTAACATTTCGGTATTCCTGTCGCCCTCCCCCCCCCTTGCTTATTCCGAAAAGTTCCTTAATAGCTTTATCGGGGGGAGGGGGGCGCCTTGCAGCGGGCGAGCTTGCGACCATGGTCAAGTGCTTGCTCGCGAAGCCGTAATATAATGCAGCGGTCGCCTCTCTGCCGGGACTAAAGTGCCGAGGTAGGCAAGTGTTGGGCAAATTTATCGAGCGAACGAGGACGCGGCGACGCCGAGTCCGTCTTACCTTTGACATTCGGCCGTACCCTCGACGGGAGAGGAGGAGCTTTCTTTCCGGGAAACTGGAGCGAGAGGAGGAGCGGAGTCGCGCAGCCTCGCGGCGAGAGAGAGAGAGCCGCCGTCGCCGAGGAAACTCCAGCCGCCGAGGATCGAGACGCGCGAGACGGTTTTGCGGGGAGAGCGACGGAGCTGGCGGGATGCGCCGAGGCTCGATCGCGTGGAATATCACTTGGCTTCCGAGGGAGATTAGGCGGATTTTCTTTTTTAGCCCTCGGAGGACGTTTCGTGCCGAGCTGTTCATTCGCAGTGCGTATAGTAGAGTAAAAAAGATTTTTACTCATCTTTTCTCGAATGAAAATCCTAAAGTAGTTTTAGAAAATATTTCTGTAAGCTACTTCAATATATAGTAGCGGTGCAATTAACGCCAATACTGTCAAAATGTGATTTCTGCAAGCTTTATTAAAATTCAATCTAAAATGTTCAATAGTTCTAATAATTGTTGCCCAAACTCATCAAACATTTACTTTTTCAATACTGTCAAATTGCAAGAATACGGCTTCCAATCTAAAATGTTCAATAGTTCTAATAATTGTTGCCCAAACTCATCAAACATTTACTTTTTCAATACTGTCAAATTGCAAGAATACGGCTTCCAATCTAAAATGTTCAATAGTTCTAATAATTGCTGCCCAAACTCATCAAACATTTACTTTTTCAATACTGTCAAATTGCAAGAATACGGCTTCAACTGCACCACGATCAGATGCAAAAGTCAATAAATAAGTTGTTTAAAATGGCGCGCAGATTTGCTTCGCGAGTCAAGCATTCAGCCCACGTATATCTGGAAAATCCAATCTTCCCGACAAAACGCGGCACCTCACTCGCGGCTGACCAGTTTACCCTCAGCCCGAGAGAAAAATATGTTGCCGAGAAACTTTACACATTCCTCCGATTCATCATCCCGGCGCAGCATCCCAACAGTCCCCCCTCCCCTCTGGCCCGCCTCCACTCGGCTCTCGACGGCAAGTCCTCTCCCGAAAAAGCTCGTCGTCTTGTCTAATCCCGCGCTCCGCAGCGGCCTCTCATCCAATTAGAGGCGACGAAAACGAAGCAAGCTCGTAAAGAGCCTCCCCGCGCGCCTTGAGCCTAAACTCGCTCGCGAGGCAGGCATTGGCCAGTCGCTCTACGGCGCATAAAAGCCGCGATGTAGGTACCGGCAGAAAATAAAGTAATTACCCGTAGGCGGCGGCAGCAGCGCCGCTGTTGGCGACAATAATCAGTGCGGACGACCTCGTTGAAAAAAAAAAAAAAACAAAGAAACAACCGAGAGGGGCGGCTTTCCTCGGCTTTCCTCTTTGCGGCGTACGTAACGACGGGAGTGAATGCTGAATTTAAATCGCGGGGAGTTTTTAAAGAGCTGATGTCAGGCGAGCCAAGTCGACGAATTTTCGCGGGGAATGGCGCGCGGTCGAGTTAACGAGATTTCGGATTGTAAGGCTTCTCGCGTGGATTTCAGTATTCCTCGGCCTTTGCTTGCCTCGAGCTTTCGCGAGGCGGCGGCGATTTTCATGTGTACCTGCACTTAAGACGTTGCTCTGCGTTATTTTTTTCCAGCTGTATAAGTGGTTTTTATCGGTAAACGGAGAGCTGGAGGCTTGATTTGTGATGCAAGATTTTTAAATACGATCGTTAATAGATTCGTTTTAATCAACCTGATAGAGTATTAAAGCAGCAGCTGCTCTTGTAATATCGCCCTGCAGTCTTCAGCAAATATCCATCGTTAATATTACATCTGGATAAATATAAGTTAGGTCTGGAAATTAAACGTGATTAATTTGACATTGCATCGTGTAGTTTAATAAAGAATGATCTTTTTTTTCATTTCAATTTCTTGAGAGACAGAAATTTTTAAACAGATTTGATAGATAGCCAAATTTGAAATCAACATTTTTACTGATTCAAGGTGAATACAACGCTGTATTAATTCATAAACATTTTTCCACCTTAATTCCCAGCCGGTCGACGTCAATCTCAAGCGTTCGCTTCACTCGTCTCCCACAAATCGAATCTCGCGAGCTTTAGGCCTTCTGAAAAAAAGTCAGCTGTACAATAAAACCAAAACCTCGATCGGAAATTGGTTTGCGCACGGCATCTGGAATATAATTTCAGCGTTTCCGGCAGCTCGACGCATCCGAGACGCAAAGGAAGGAATCGCAGCGATTCGCGATTGCGCAAATCCGAGTGAAGCGCGATTGCTCCATTGGCGGACGAGTCCGAGCCCCCGGCCGGCAGTCGCAGGAATCCGGAGTACGCGGAATGCCCGGAATAGCTCCGCGCGGACTCGACGCCGCGCGACGGAGGCGGACCTGATCTTTTGCCTCGTGTACGCCCGAGCCTCGAGACGCGCGTCGCCGCCGCGAGGCGATCGGTTTTTCTGGGGAATTTCCTCGGCGGGATTCGGGGCTCGCGTTTCTGCGGAGGATGGATTATTTCTGCTCTCGGGGCGAGCAGTCGGCTTCTTTGGAGTATCGGTATTGCGATGGGTTCGAATGCGGAAATCACGGGGGATTGTAATTGAGCATTCAGGCTAATGCTAAAATTATTATTCAGAGGTGACGGTTGAGATTTTTTATCTAAATAATAATATCGATTGATTAAACGGGGGAATTAAATAAAAAATTCGACATTGAATAAATAATGTACAAACTATTAAAATCACAAAAGGGCAATGAACAAAATGCAAATACAAATTTACAGTAACACGAGGAATTCAGCATTCGAATGTTTCAAGCTATTTCATGCATTAAAAGATTCATAGAATGACATGTACACGCATTAATTTACAAAGAAACCTGGAATTTAACGCAAAATCACAAGCATCAGCGCGGCGACTGAACTCTGACGTCGACCGCAAAAATGAAAATGGACCTATCGAATTCGTTCCCGCAAATGACGAACGAGCCGGATAGCCCGCGTCGGTATAACGCATCGGAAATTATTGCGTGTCCTGCGCGATTGATAGATTTAGCGGGACTGCGTGTCCGTCGATTCGTAGAACAATATCTCCAGCTCGCGCTGAATGTTATTATTTATTTTAAGCCGATTAAACATTTTGCAATTTCCAGTTGCTAAAAGATTTATTCGCGCGTTCTAAATGAGTTTAACGTCCGACGGAAAATTCATTTGGCAAACAATTAGTTTCATAAATTATTTACGTATCAATTTATGTATTAATTATTTACATAAAAATTTGTATTAATTAGGATGGCAGCAAGGCAGAATAAATGCTTCACACATTTACGAGAGGCAATAAATACTTGTATTATAATTACGTGCACTTGAGAATTACATAATAAATTTGATTATATTAATCACTATGAGTTTTGTAAATAACTGAATACTTTATTTGCTGCAATCAATTTTGTTCACTTTCATCGGTAGCCATTTAAACGTTGATACTACATACATCTTTGAATTTCAATAACGACGTGTAAAAAACTTTAATGCAGAAATGTAAAAAAATTCTGGCAAGCAGCCAATCTCTTAAACTCGAAAAACCACTCCTTTTTCTGACAATTTGCAACGAATCGCTAAACTTTCCCAATAAATAACTCTTAACAATAAACCGTCTGAAAAGTACCGTCCGTAACGTACTCCTCCGTCGAACCCAAAGTTCGCGCTCGAAAAATCCAGCTCCCGCCGACAAAACCAATTCACATCAAGTCGGACCCGATCCACGAATGTCGAAGAATTGCAAAAGCGAAGGGATCCCGCGCGCATATCGACCATAACGTAATAAACAGGTGGGACCTCCGCACGCGGCGAGCAGCCGGGAATACAACGCTCCAAGGAGGGGGGACTTTGATCGACGGCCTGCATCGCTGCAAGCGGCGAGCTTGAATGCGAATGACGCGGCCTGCCGGGCTCGAGCTTCCGCGCCCGAGAGAGCAATCGGCTCGGTTCGTAAGTTTCGGAGGAGCTTTACGGCTGATTCGAAAGAAGACGCGGGGAAGATATGCTTTTTACGCCGATATTTACGGCGCGCCGACGAAACGCTTTCCGCGAAAATTGTATGGATCCCTACACCGCTCTGCTTTTTTTTTTTCTCGTCGAGGGGTGAGAGCTGCGCGTAGTAAGAGCCCCGGAGATGGATACATTTTTGAGGAGACCTGATTTTTTAGGAGGCCACCGAGCTCGCCGATGAAGCTTGAAATTTTATGCGGAATTCTGTTGACGGGGCCGATGTCGGATATTTTTGCTTTTTAAATTCCGAGCTTGCTTATCCAATATGGAACGCAGATTATGATTTTTTCGGCGAAGGCACTTTCAGGATTGCTGACTCGATTATTTAACTTCAAATAAAGACATTTATTAAAACGAAGGCAGCTGTTCAATAATGATGAATTCTCATCAAAGTGTCTTTTAAAAATATCATACGACAAGAAAAGCTTTGAAAGTTTCCATTACCAATTTGTTTCCCTTGACTAAGATGAAACTTGCACAAACGCGTGCAAACGGATGCAGCTGCTATCTGCTCCCTCTAACACTCGAGCTGCCTTAATTAAACACGCACTTTCTCAAGACCGACAGGGGCACAGCAAAAATTAATAAGCGCCAGCGCGAAGTCGTGTTTTCACCCCCCAACTGCACCCGCCAACAGAGAAAATCCACTGAAAGCAGGCGCGCGCGATAAATCCGCGGCGTTTCCAAATTTAAGCCCCCGCAAAAAAAAAGAAGCCCGAGAAGAAGCAGAAAACTCATTCCGACGGCATCGTCCGCGCAACTTTTAAGATAACCACTTGATCCTAACGTGAACGCAGCCGCGCGATAACAAGTTTTCTGCGGCGCCTCCCCCCCCCTCAACTTTTCCTTTCGCCGACCTCCGCCCTCGCATAAACACATTCGAGCACACTCCAATCCGGCGGTATCGAGGCGCCGATGCAGTTTCGCGCCAATCAGCCTCTCGCTCTCGCTTTCCGCGCGAGGCTCTTTTTATTTTTTTTAATTCCCGGAGAGAGGCGGGGGGTCGGTATAGTCGCCGGGATAACTAAATTACCAGCCGCGGAGCGGAATGTTATTGGATTGACTTCGTTCGCCGTCGAGCTCCGCTCGTCGAGAGAAAGTGGGAGCTTTAGTTTCTTTTACTTTTTCGCGGGAAACGCGTGCGAGGCCACTTTGCGCTCTGTTTCCTTCCCCCCCGAGTGTAAATGTTTGTGTGCCTTGCGATTTACGAAATTTAGCAAGAGAGTTTAATGGCTCTCGCCGTAATGGGTTTTCTTCTCGCCCGGCGGCACGACTTGAAGCTAATTTTTCTTTTTTTTATTCCGGCCTTTCTTGCGGTACCGACGGACCGCCGCACACGCCGAGATCGGCGCCGTAAATTTCGCGGGAAAGATTAAGCGAAACGGCGAAGAAGTTATCAAGTTATAGAGAAGATAAATTCAGGAGCCGCGAGGGCACTTATGATAAGTAGTGCCAGAGATTCAGAAAATTCTCTAGTGCCGGAGCGGCTGCTTTAATTGGGGTCCTTTGTATGACAATATCGAGAAGCAGCGAATTTTCACTCTAACAAGTGAGAATGATAAGAGGTTTTTCGATAAAAGTAATTAGTAGATTGAAAAATTTATCGCTGCATGAAGTTTCTCAAATAAATAAGTGAGATCGAGAAGTGGAGTTTGAATTTTGGAAGATTAATCTTCAGTTGAAGCGTTTCTGTGCCATAATTCCCTCTGGCTTGTGCATTTGACAGATGCAATTAAATGTATATTATGACATTTCTTTCAGAGAGATAAGAGCACACTTCTCATAAATCCTCTTAATATGATTAATAAGACAGTGCTTTTAAGACGAAAATTTTGAACTTATTTTAAAGTTTTGATCATTATTAAAAAATATAGAAAACTGTTAGTATGCGATGTTTTAACAGTTGAATCATATACGAAAAGTAGACTGCGGATTACTTCGACCTTTGATCGGACAAGCTTTTAAACTTTCAATTCTTTCGCTCTCAAGCTTACTCCGCAGACATGTTTCCTATTTTACTTCGATTTTCCCAGATTATGGAAATATTCAGTCGCTACAAAGTTTAGAAGATTCTTGAAGAGGCTTTCAGGAACTACTAAATTCTAAATCAAACTCTTTTGAAAATCCTCTTTACATAAAACGTTTAAGACGATTGTGAATATTATAAGTGTCGAGTTGACAAAGCATTATGGTTAAACGCAATAATAATAAAAAAATTTATTTTAACAAGCATGAAATTTTTATTTAAAAAAAAAATCCTTCCTAGAATAATTTTAGTACTTAAACACGTTGCAGCACTGATTAATTACTTTTAAAATAATTTCTGTAATCGTCTAATGCCTCCGGGTAAAAATCATATTTCAATCTGAATAATATACTCTCTCGTATAAGAACCTTTTCTCAAAGTACAACCATGAATCATTCGGTCCGTATACTATATTTTATTAATGATTGTCGCGTGCTTTTGCTCCTTACGTCTTCTTTTCACATGAAATTTTCCTTTACAAGCTTGCATATATCATTTGTATGATGTAACAAAAGCATTTTACCGCCAAACGAATTATTTTATTGTCTTATCATGATTGTTACTATTTATCAAACTATTTGTTATAAATTATTCATGTAAACATTAATTAATCAAAGCAAACAATTAAGTTCTGATATACAGAAGATTGATTGCTTTATGGACAATAAACAAAATAATTTTGGCATTGATTACTACAAAAAGTTTAAGAGAATCAGAACTAACAAAAGTAATATAGTTACTTTAGAGCTGACGAGCAAACAACGCATTCAGAGCGAATTTAATGTATTAAAGATGAGATTGCATAATTAATTAATTAGACCGAGATAGAACTCGCATAAATTCGTTGAACATTCGCTGATCTCGAAATGAATTCATTTAAACATTGAACTTAACTTGTACTTATACTCGCAGTATATTTACTCACTTATGGAAATAAAGCGATGGATTCTGATTTAAATTATAGAAAAGCTTTGGCATGAAACTCGCTTATGCATTTACCATCATCTCAAAACAAAGAAGTTTATTTATATCTTTGCTTTCCTTTAAAAAGGTCTTTAGAAATCTTTCAATTTTTTTTTCAGCTCGAGCTCTTTTTGCTAAAATTTTGCATTTAAATCTACGTAAATAATATTTGCTTTGAAAAAAGCAGAAAGCCTTATTTTTCGAACTCCTTAAAATTTTACAGTTTTTCAGTTCTAAAAAAATAAAAAGTACTTTATGTTTATAGATGAACGTAAAATGGCTATCTGAATTTTTTTTTTTTTATAAAACGCGCGCCGGCCCTGAAAATCTTGCGAAAAATGCTTTGCCGTATCATCGCCTCGTAAAAAACCTGGTATTTTTTTTAGCCCTCCCCCTTTCCCGCTTCGTCCCGCCGCGCGACTCGGCCGTCGGAGGAAAATTTAATAATACCGCAAGCCGTAAAATACCTTTTTTAAACTTCCCAAAAGGCGAAAGGTCGCTTTTATTAATCCGAGTCATTAATTGGAAAATCCCCTTTACTCCGCTCAGTTCGGCCGCCGTCGTAAAACTCGCGGGAACGAACGCTGGAGAACTTTGGAAAGAAGAGGGACCGGGAAACGTACAAAAATCGTATATTACGGGTTGGACGGAATCAGACAGAAGGGTTGAGACAAAAGGAGGCAGGGGTTTAATGTCCAGATTGTTAGTGACGCTTCCGTCCGATAAAGCAGCTTTTATCGTTTCTTATAGTATGAGCTTGAGCGTTAAAGCAATTCCGTCTCTCGACGTTTTGGACTCAATTTTTCGGTGCTTTGTACTTGAAGAAGCTCATATTATATCGGAGTTCCCATTCGGATAACTGCAACTGCAGTTGATACTTCAGTACGTAAGAATTGATACGATCGATAGCATCTTTGCTACCACTTTGTTTATTAGAATTTTTTAATAACTTTGCTTCTTAAATGATCGACGTAGTGATTAAAATCGAACTCGAGACAAAACTGCTCTAACGAATTTCTCTATTCAATTTTAAATTATGCGAAACTTTCCTTAATGTTCAATCGAGTTGTCAGTGAGCTTATACGTTTCGAGAAACAGCTTAAAGTTACGTTTGCATATTTCACGGTAAGCGAAAAAATGAGGTTTTCTAAAAAAATTGTGAATAAGAGAGCTTATGAATACTTTTCATCCACTTGAACTTTTAAAATGCATTTAAATAAGTTAATCCTTTGTAAAGCCCGTTGAAAAGGTATTGTGCATAAGGTTAAATGTGAGTCCATCATATTCCTTTATGATCGAACTGATTGTGAGTGAAAATGAAACTGCATCTTTAAATTAAGAAGCTTAGTTTCCACTAAACAGCAGTTGAAAATTCAAATAGAAGCTTCCTATTCAAAATAGAATTGCATTTTCGTTCTCTTAATGCAAAGATCCGCTAGATCGTTTATTATGTACACGTTTGTCGAGGGATTATAGGTAATCTTCCAGGCAAGGTCCTCGCAGCTAATACCAGTATCTGTATGATCTTCTTATTAAGGCCTTAATCGTTTAGTTATTTAAAAAAGAAGAAAAAAATCAAAAGAAATAAACGTTTAAATGATTGTAAAGTGATGGAAATCGATCCATCAGCCTCGATTTGATATCAAAAGAAATTTAGCTCAGCTCTTAAAAGCCCTCTTACAATATTTTTGTTCCTAATGGAAATCTATTGAGTTGGAGAGCGAGAAAAAACCTTTCCTCGCCACTTGTATGCTTTACCTTCTCCGTAAAAAATGGCGCGTCATAGCTTTGAATTTAAAAAAAAGAAAAAAGAAAAAGCCAAAGCTCTCAAGCCCGCTCCGTAATAAGCCAAAATCGCGGAGAGGACAGAGTTACGGCGACATTGGAGGAAAGCAGCGGTAAGGGGATTGAAAGTTCCCGAGGAGGGCGGGATTAACACCGGCGGGAGTCGAATAAAAGCCGAGGCGCGAGCTAAAAAGGGGCCGAGGGAAGAATTGAAAAGAGCTCTAATCTCGTCGTCGAACGCTCGAATGGGATTTGAGCTCGCGCGCAATTCATTATACTCTCCCAGCGATTGTAATTAAGAGGCATAAAAGTCGCGCGTGCTGCGGCGACGCTGCCCTCGGAGAGAAAAGTGCAAATTAAAACGGCCGCAAGGAGATTACATTATCAGAAGCGAGCCGGAGCTTTAAGCTCTCGCGCTCGATTTCGACTGAAAGGCAAAAGCAGGCTTTTGAGATATATGTACATTGGCGCGGAGCGGAGGTTGAAGGGCGCGCCGCTTTTCGGCCTTTGTTTTTCTTTTGCAGGCTGTGTTTTTAGTTCGCGAACGACCGCAAACAGAGGAAACCGACTCAAAGGGATGCTTTTTTTTTGTTCTCCCTCTACTCGGGCGATTACGAACTCCGCGCACCTCGTCGGAAGTAGGTCATAATTAAGCGGCCGAATGAAAGTGTATAATTGCCCAATTTCGAGCTTAGATAGCGAATAAAATTAATGAGTGCGAGAAGCCCGCCAGAAGGCTGTGCAGATTTAATTACTCGCCGCATAAATTATCGGGAGGATTCCCGGTCAAATATTAAGCGGCATTGTTCCTGAGCTTTGCAGCCGACAGTATTTATTCGTACTTGTACTTCTGAAAATTTCATAATCCAATTGGCACGGATTCAAAGGCTTTTAAAGCGTCTACTCAGCCTTCGTAAAGCCAGTCGAGCATCAGCCGACGATCATTATTCTTGCATTTATCGTCGCGTAAGTTGTAATTTAAGCTTTGATTAGCTCCTCTCCCCGCGGCCGTGAAATCCGACTCACCGGATAATTCAATGTTACTGCGGGGCATCAAAGCTTTGTCAGGCGCGGGAGTTTACCTTGCAAATGTGACACTAAGGTCAGCCGTGTACGGTCGTGGGTGCCCGTAGATACATCCTTGTATTGAATCTGCCGTGTGTCCAATAACCGTGCTTTCCGTTACGCTATCGCAAGTCAGTGTTTCAAAGCTAAAAGCAGCTGCCGCAAATATGCCTCTGTGTATTATCGTGTTCTGTAAGCGGCCTATCCGAGCAATGTGAATTTTGAACTTTCCAGGAAAATCAAATTAGAAAGTACTTTGTACTTGTCCGTTTATTCGCTGCTAAATAAATATTAGCATAACGACTCTTGATTCACCAATAAATAATGAAAAATAATATTATTTTCTAGAGCGTACGGAGAAGATAAAATTAAAAACTGATAAACAACCACACCCACAATTTTCAAAACTTTAAAAATAACCGAAAGCGATCGTATCGAACTGGAAAGCATAAAAATTTCCATAAACAAGCAAAAATGCAAAGCAAAACCAAAGCTCCGAGTATTTCCACAATAGGTAAGCGCTAAGCTTGCGCATCTGACTCTTCTCCCGCCGGCCGGCAACGTTCGACTTATTTCACGAGGCAGCGGAACGGCTGGCGCCATCTTTGTAATCTCGTTTCAACACTTTTGTGCTCTGGGAAGAAGCGAAAAAGTGCAAGCTCGTCTGCTCGGTCGCTCTTAAAGCAATCGAACGCTCTGCTTTCAATTGTTTCCTTTAATGTTACTCTTATTTTTATACGGGTTGACCATTTTATTTATTTAAGTAAAAGAACACGGAAAACAATTGAAATCAATTGAGCGGAAAATTTATGTATTTAATAAATCGCCATTGTAAAGTTGGAAGGCAAATGACAAAAGTTATTAGCATAAATTTAATGATGTTTAAATAAATCACATGGAAATTATGGACTCGGAGGATAATTCCATATTTCTCATTCAGATCACGAACGTTAGTGCATTAATATTATTTATTAAATTGATAAATAAGTGCAAAGCAATAGGGACTGGTTAATTTCAGTTAATCCCGTTAATATCAAGCATTATTGACGCGTGCTTGCATTCTCTACGCTGTAAGAGTATTACCATAATGTATGAAAATTGAAATACGTCATAATCGGTGGTCGTTTTCGCATAATCAAATTTAAAAATTAATAAACCTTGCATTTACATATAAAATATGTGTATTTATTTTATATGAATAGTCTACGAGTTAAAAAATAAGTTAAATTTTCGTTTAAAAAAAATCTAAGAAATAGTTACAAATTAAAAAAAGAACTAGTTAATAATTTTTAATTAACGGCGTGAATTCTCTTTAAATTTACAAATTAAAAAATTTCATATTTTATAATAAAATAAATAGGATATAAACATTTAATCGAAATGTAAACATTCGGAAGGCTCTGTATTTAGTATCTAAGTAGTGAAGTTTTTGTGTGCTCTTATCGACGAAAGTTACAAGCAGGTACACTCTTTTTCCAATTTTTTCGATAACAAATGAAGAATAATTTTTTATTTACAGAATGGCAGCTCAAGAAAACAATTAACATACGAAACAAGCTCCTATTGATGGATAAGATTATGTGAGGAGACCTGGCACAAGTAGAATCAAGCCACAAGTAGGAGACGAAGCTCCTGACATCAATGTTCCGGCGGACGAAGCAGAAGCTGCAGGAAAGGTTTCTGCCGAAAATCCGATTCTGAAGAGATTTCTGGAAGGATTACAAACGCAACACTTGTGACAGATTTCGAATTGTTAGCTTCGGAAATCTTCCTGAAAGACGACACAGGTTATCTTTCACGAAAATTGGCTCTATAAAATTTTGAAACAAACGCCGAAGTAATAACAAAATTCTTATTGCTAAGCAACATTTCTGAAACGTGCTGAGTGCAATATTTTGGTAGAAATCTCATCGAAAGATTACAAAAGTATTTTAACTGATGGCATTCGAAAGGTGAGATCAAATCCTATAAGTAGATTTTTATGTTATTTTAATGGTTATTCTTTGTTTGATTATAACTTTTGAACAAATAAAGATTTTTGGATAAAATTTTTTTTAATCGATAGGCTTTGATCTCACCTTTCGAATGCCAATAGTTAAAATACTGTACCGTTAATAGTTGAAAAGTTATAAGTGATGAAACTTATAACTTCTCTCTTCTAATTTTAACATTAGAAAATATATCCCAAAGTTACAGGGAAATCCATTATCCAAATGTCGTACACTCTTCTTGTGAGAGACAATAATTCCATTTGACCTCTTAACTTTCCACTTGTTAATCGAGTGAATCTCAAGTATTTACTATTGCCCAATAAGAGTAAATTAAACAACTATTTAGTTCATTTGATTCTACTACTTGACGGAAAATTCTTTGAAGCTATTACGCTGTACAATTAAGTGCTATCATGCAGTAACGCTCGTTTAAGCAGAGTTTACATTAAGAAAAATTTTTTAAAATCTTTCTAAAATAACACAAGGTTATGGCGCTACTTTACAGCGCGATTTCCAAAAAAATCAATCACATTGACACTGCAATCTGCCTTAGCACTTTGACGCTTTCAGTATAAAGCAAAACCATATAAAAGACACTCGCAGCGCCGTTAATTGGCCGTCTTTCGACTCTTCCGCAGCAACAGGTGTGTTACGGCGCAGCAAAGGGAAAGAACCTTTGTGACAGCGTAGCCGTCGCTCAAATCGATAACCGAAAGCCAGAGCAACCGAGACAAATGAAGGGAGGCGGAGATAAGCCGCGGCAACCGAAAGCTACCGACAGGATTTATAGCGGCTGCTAAAATCTTTAATTGAGTTTAGTGTTACGGGCACTCCATTCGGTTGGCAGAAGGAAATAACTCGCCGCGGTGTAATTCGCCGAATAGTTGAACAATATTTGGGGGATGCGAGTTTTGAAGTTAGTTTGGGCATTAATGAAACATAGTTTATGATTTAGACGCTTCAGGAGAATTGCAGATGCTTGAATTTTACGTAGCATGTTATTATTGTTACGCAGCTTGCAGCTTTCGAGATCAAATGAATCTTGGATTGGCCGAATGGATTTGCGCCAATAGTATACAAAGTTTAAACAATCCGATTAACGAAAGCCGCAAAAAATTCATTGCCGAAGGCAGCTCTGTTAACAGGCGCAACAAATGGAAGAGCTACAGAAATTGAAAATAAAATGAAGCTTATAAACGAGCTGGACACAGATGAAAACTTGCTGATCTATATATCCATTTTAAAATAACAAAGATCCTACTACGTAATTAGACGAAGCAATTGTCGATCGCGCAATTCATCGTGAAAATTCGGCTCGCCGCGTTCAGAGCAGAATCTCGCGGCGCGGAATCGGCTTATTCCGGTGGGATAACCAGCAGTTCGCGGCGCCTAAGCCATCGCGCCTCGGCAATTACAGTGATTACAAGCCGCGCCGAAAAACGAGACTCGCGCGACTTGCTCTCCGCACGGCGCGCCGGCCGCAATTATATTCGGCCGGCCGATCGACCGCTTCTTTGGCGCATAAATCAGAAGCTGTCAAATTAAAGCCGGTTAATTAAATTAAAATGCCTGACGACGGAGAGCGGATCTTTGGCGCGCGCACCGTGTCGTTTTTATTTTCTAAATCGAATTTCGTCGAACGATCGCGAGCGCGGAAGAAAGTTTTCGAGCAAATGAGCCCGTTCTCTCGACAACGTCGAACGGAATTGTCGCTTTGAGGAAAGATAAGAGAGCCGTAAGCAGAAACTTTAATCATTCGTCGCGAAAACGGCCTGTAAACTGCAAGCAGCCAAGATAACAAACAAGCAAGCATTTTAACAAGCGCAAAGTTTCTCAATCCTTCGCTCCGTTCATAAAAAAAAAAAACAGACCGCTCGTTAAGAGTCGAATGAATTTTTAAGAAGTCACAATTACCACTAAAAATTCGCGTCGCCAAATACAAGAGAGAGAGAGAGAGAGAGAGAGAGAGGCCGATGTTCGGATTCGACGGCTTCATACGTGTCGGTGCGGTGACGGGTGGACAAAAAAAATTCTCGTCCGCCAAATCCTGTTTGCTCTCCGGGCGACGTAATCGAGGTTTAGAAAGCGAAATCGGTCGCTTGCGAGCGCGCGAAATCTCGACCTCGGCGAGCGCCTCTAAATCGAGTTTGTAAATCAGAAGGAAAAAAAAAATGCTCCCGCATTTCACTCAGTTCTTTTCTCTCCAAATGAAGAGATGAGCATAAGTGTTTCGAGTTTCGAGCGCTGAACGCACATCGTTAAGTGCTCCTCGGTAAAACTTTTTAATTAACCGCTTAATTAGATCGTTTCTTGGCTTTGGGAATGCAAATCGCCGGACTGGAGTTTTTTTTTTTCAATTTTCGGTCATGGTCGGGAAATTTGAGTATTGCGCGGGAAAATGTTCATCTTGTAAGAAACGTAATGTTCATTTGTAATTGCTTATAACAATTTATACTAAACGATGCTTTGTGTTTAATGGCAATATTTGTTCAAACCAAAAAGAGTTCACATTGTGTAAGCAAGTAGAGCACGTCAGGTTTGGTAAGACTGACCCGTATATTTTCTGCTTGTCTAATTAGGTACCGTGTTTTCAACGCGGTAACCCTTTACATATCTCAAAACGAATATGTATAAGCCCACTTGTGAAAATTTGTTACAATGTTAAATAGTTTTTGTACTGCATTTGTACTGCAACATCGAAAATGTCGAAATTTTATCACCTCTTCACCATTAATTTATGATTAATAAATTATTTTTGGCCACAGTATTACAGTAAGTAAAGCCTTGTCATCAAGTACGCACCCTGTTTATCTTAATAGGGAACTAGATTTACGTCTTAAGAAACAAACGTAAACGCGGTGCGTCGTATTGAAGTTCCCAAAGAACTTGGAGCAAAGGCAAACGAAAATAGCTCCCATTTTTCACGGGGAATAAATAGATCTTGCATTACGATAACGTACGCGCACATGCACTGACTCCAGAGGTGGCCCCGGCCAAGCCGAAAGTAATACTGTCGGGGTATCATCTTTATTCAACCAACTTGAACTCATACTTTACTTTTTCTCGCTGAATAAAGAATACTTTTAAGAACTGCATTTTTAGATCGCAGAAGATAGTAAGGGTATAAAACAATGCTGACAAATTCGTTCTTCCTTTTCTCGTAGCTCAGGATTATTTTGCATAAATTTATCTTGAGATCTTGTATTTCTGCTTCCACAATTCTCAATTCAGAATTCAAATATATTGAACGCCCTTATTT
Organism: Ormyrus thymus; assembly: GCA_035582935.1. NCBI lineage: Eukaryota > Metazoa > Arthropoda > Insecta > Hymenoptera > Ormyridae > Ormyrus > Ormyrus thymus. The sequence continues at coordinate 8,795,152 of JAWWEM010000010.1, forward strand.
GGATACATAAATTTTCTTTAACGTTCGAACTTGAACAAAATCTGTAATCCTAAAATTCGTAGGAAGTGAATCTGCAAAACTGACTGGAATTTCATACATCTTATATTATTCGATTTAAACAAATTCTTGTCCCGCATAAAGGTAAAAAGTTTAATATCAAATTTTTGTAAAAACTTATATTAAAAGCTTTTCAAGCTTCCTTCGAGAATATAATAGTCTCAAGAAAAAGAACTTCAGTAATGGTTATTACAGTTAATTAAGCCCCAATCATTTCGCGTTGACTTTGTCATTTATTTATTTCTTTTAAAACTAACAGCAAGCACTGAACCATCGCCAGATCAACCCCGAGCATACATCTTTCGACAGCGAACTCTCCTCTCCTCGAGTTAACCCTTCACCAGCCCGCGCAGCTAAGAGAGCTCTCCATGCTGCCGGGTCATGCGCCTTCGCGGCCAGTGTCGGCCGGCCGGCCGGTCGTCTCTCCCCCGAAAAGCGAGCGCCGCAAGAAAGAGGAGCGAGCGGCGTAAGGCGGACGCGCGCCGCGCCGGCAAAAAGAGAGCCGGCGACTCTAACCGCGGCGCGCCGAGTGAGAGAGAGCCAGTCTCGCCGCGCGCGCCTCCACGACCACTGACTGCCGGCAGCGTCTTCCGCCGTGGTGCGCCGCCGCCGCCGCCGCTGCTGATTTCGGGGCTGCTGCTCCTTTCTGCCGGAGCCGGGGAGAGCGGCTTGCTGGATTCGAGACAAGGTCAGTGGGCTTTTCTTTGGCTTCTGGGTGGATTGAATTAGTAAGTTGAGGAAATGACAGGTGGAAAGGATGGAGTGCTCATTTGAGTTGCGCCGAGGCCGATGGTTTTCAATTTTGAGACGCTCGAGTAACTGGGTTAGGTTAAGAATGAGTGACCGGTTCTAGTCAGTTATTAATATTATCTTTAAAAAAAACGAGTAGCATATTAAAAGAATTAAATTTATTACAAAAGTTATAATCTCCCTTAGACATAATTATGCAAGATTATAACAGAATAGCATTGTTCTCTGTTGGAACTACCTTATCTCGCAAAAGTTATATCCCATTAAGTCCCATACGGTTATGCAGTCAATAAATAACAGTTATTTTTGAAAACTTAAACAATTAAAGTTATACTGAATTACATTCAATCGGAAATAAATAAGCTGATTTTGCCATTTTCGCTTTCTTTCACATTATTTTTAGTAATAACAAAGACAAAATATAATTTCTTTTTATTTAATTCTTTTAAAAGTATACAATAAGTATAAATCTAAACAATTGAAATTCTTTTTTATGATCCCTTCTTAATCAAAGTGACTCTTCATTCGCTCCTTAAATGATTGATGGACAAAAGTGTTTTACGTTGAATATTTGAATTTTCTTCCTTTATTCAATGAGAGGCGCAAAGAGGGCTGTCAAAGTTTACGTGCTTACATGAATACTGAATCTATATATAAATTTCAGTAAATAGATATAGACCCGGTCCAGCGGGACATCTTTTATGTATAAATAGACCTGTATTATTTTCAAACGCTAGATGCCCTGAACCTTCTATTGCTTTCTGTATACGTGAATAATTCAATTAGCCTTCACACACTATTCAGTAATAAAGGAATTTATATACGTTCCGATTTTTTTTTTTTTTTAAATAACTGTATGATATTGACGAACCTTGGAAAAATTGTACGAAAGTCGATGGAAGAAGTAATTTATTACCAATTTTTCCTAAATTAATATTCCATTTGCTAAATGGCAAAAGTTCTACGAGTAACCTATTAAGTAAGAATGATAAAAATCGGTACAGTCAATTTATCTTCCTGGATTCGACGTTAATGCTCTATAAATTAAAAATACTTAAGCGGTAAGCGAAGCCTTTTGTCATCATTCATGCTTGAAAGACCTCATTTCTTTCCCATAAACGTCACGAATAATTACGGCATAACTAACCCGCCAGCTTTAAGATCCCTTCCCGACAAACAGCCGGCACTTTTAAATAAACAACCAGCTCAGCCCGAGCGAAAAAAGCGCCGAAATTAAAGATGCAGCGGCGCACTCGCGCGATGGCGAAAATTCCACCGAGCCAGGCGAATGCCTTGCAAATTTACACCGGGCACGTACGCGCGCGCGCGCGCACGCAGGCGGCTGCATAAAAATGCACGCGCGGGGATTCTGATAAGGCCGACAGATAGCTGCAGCCCGTCCCGAGGGGCGCTTCGCTGGGGAACAAAAGCAAGAAGGCGACGTCCGCCGCGCGAGAGCCCGCAATCGCCCGAGCATTCCCGTGAATAATTGGCCGGTAAAGGGGCGCGCGGGCTCCATTTCCTCGGAGCGTCTGCTCGCGCCGCCTATTTTTGTAATTACACCGCGGCGGCGGTTATCGGCGGCTCGCGCGCGCGCAGATCCTCATAAATCTCGGCGACGCGCGAGAGAGTCGGGTGTCGCGATCCTTCGCCGCGAAGAGCCTCGTTTCGCCTGCGTGAATTTATGTCGCATAAATTATGCCCGGGCGGAGATGTCGCGATTATCAATTTTTCTGGGGAGAGCGGGCCGAATCTCTCTGGTTTTCGTTTGCCTGTCGGCTGGGATCTTCATTTGAGCGATCAAATAAAGAGTTATTGGCGGTCGATGGGATTAAAAGAAAAATTAATCAGCGTGGTCTTAATTATCTATGGAGCAATGTCTTATAAAATAATATATTTGTAAAAAGAAAATATTTAACAAAGATTTTCATCTTTCGCGTGGAAAAATTTTGCTGAAAACTGGAGTAGATAATGTAAGCAGCTCTATTGTGATTTTAAGTAAATCTGTACCAAGTGTAGTAAGACGACGATATTCGTGTCATCGTTATCTGAACTTTGATTACATTTTTTCACGTCTCCTCAGATAAGAGGTTAAAAAACTGTTTGTCATCTTATAAGTTTGAACTTTACAAAAATTTACCTGTTAAACTAAATTATAAAACAATATAATATTATAGCATTCGATCAATGTAACTTGACTTCACAACTGTTAATCCTTTTTGTATAAACTGTAAAATCCAAGAGTCAGAATAATAGTGCCAGTTAACTTATCGACATATCAATTATCGAAAAGTACCGATCGCATAAATCAGCAATTTCGAAGACATATAAATTTCCACCGTAAATCATTGCCTGATACAGAAATAAATCAATCCCACGCAATATTTCCAATTTCAACAATCCCACACTTCCTAATCACGACATAATCGTTTTTCGATTTTCTTTTGATTACCAAAAGAAATAACACCTCTATATATCCTCGTTGGGAAGAACTAACCTCTTACAAGAGTGATCACACCCGAGATTGTGAAATCCTCTTAGGTATCAAGAAAATAGCTTTACTAGGAGGGGCTGATTTTAAGCACCGATACCAGAGAAGGGCGTAAAGTAAAAGCTCACTTGTACAATTATTACTGAAGTACAATTATTAAGCTAATTAAAAGGAATGTAAAGCATCAAACAATTAATGCATAATAATAAATTAAAACGAGTTTGCCTTAATTAAAGGAAAAACCAAAAAGCAAATTAAAACACTAAATTAATTTAAGAAACCGCGTAGAAGAATAATCAAGTCCTGCAATCTAAAAAGCTAGACAAATTTCAAGATAAAGCGGTAATATTCTCGGTACGTGACCATTTTATCCGCGCGTAATTGTTCCGTTCACAGTGATAACTTCCATTGTTGTGTATCGCTAAACAGGTTAAAAGGATAAGACAGGTTTTATTTCGCCTAAGTAGCACAAAGAAACGTCGCTTCGGACTCGCGAACATAAAGCTCTCATGAATTTACTCCGCTCACTCCTTTTTTTTCGCTTGCTTACGTTTACGACGGGAGCATCAAATGAAACTTTATTTTCTTCACTTGTGCATTTCGAAACTCCGCGCTGAAAGATTCATTAGCTAAACAATTTTCGCGCTACTCGCAATGGGCATAATTCTATTGAGCAATAAACCATTTTCCCCTCGAGAGCTTCCAACGAGCTTGAAGTCTCTGGATCTCGGTTTGAAAACAAACCTCTAAATAACGAGGCAGCACGACGCCCAATAAAAGAAACTCTCGCGTTTTTAATAAATTCAAAGAAAGAAACAGCGAAGCCGCTCCCGGGCTCGCGCGGTGCGAAAAATAAACTTTCGTTTATTAGAAACGACCTCTCGGCTCGCTGCCCCGTCCAGCTTTTCCGCGCGCTACCATTCTTTATCAGTAAACTTGCTCGGCTCGCCTTATCCTCGATTCGCGGCGTACTTTATCGCGGCCCTCTCATCCTCGTTTCCGCGAAATAAAGCCGCGGAATTCCCGGCGAAGGAGAGAAAGGAAAACGAGGGAGTCGAAATTTTTCCCGCGCGTGCGGATGAACCTCGAGAGGGAGAGAGAGAGAGAATTATATCGACGCTACGGACGCTGAGAGGAAAGTAGAAGAAAAATATAGGGTTCGGCAAAGGGTTGGGCCGAGATAAGGCAGGGAGCGAGTGGAAGCAAGTGTTTGATCAAATTTAAGGAATCGGGTGGGTGAATTTATCTGGAGGATCTGCTGGAGAGAGTCGCGACTACTCTAATAAGGGATTCATTAGAGGAACTAGTCGAACTCTCACACAAGTTGCTCATCGGATTAGCTGATCAACGTAGCTTTAACTTTATTTATTTAAACTTTTAGAAACTTTCTGAAGCTACTTATTTATTAATAACGACAGTTCCCGATTATTGCTGGAGTTATTTATTTTTTAGCCCCTCAATATCCTACAAATTACTCATGAAAAAAAAACACTTTCCCCCGCTGCACGTCATATCCCACGACGGAAATTCCCAGGACGAAAAAGTTAAGCTCGAGCAAGAGAGGCAGAATAAAACTAATTCCCCGGCGCTAAGTAAGCGAATTACTCTCGAGGCCGCGGGCGCAAGCATCGGGGCTTTTACCCCGCGAAGAGCAGCTCTTCAAGAGCGGCAAGGAGGGTCGAGCGCGAAGAGTGCAAGCTCGGGAAGAAAGGGTCTCGCGGCGGAGGGCAAAGCGTATCAGGAGAGGAGCCGGAGTGGCTCGTTCGCGCAAACGATCAAAGTTTCGGGACGGCCCCGAGGCGCGCCGCGTGGCGCTTCGTCGGCGAGGGCGTCGGAGCTCTCCGCGATAAACGACACCGTCGTGGTCGGAATCGGAACGCGGGGGACGGGCGATGCAGCCGGCTGGCGAGTAATCCCTTAGTCCAGTGCCGAGTGGAAGTGCTGGGATGTGGCGCACGAGGTAAAGATGCGGCAATCAATGGGAGAGGTTCCGCGCGGGAATAAATTTGAGGATTTTCCGCGGGACGGGAGAAGAATTCGTCTGGACTTTTTGAATTCGTGGACGTCGGTTCTTTGAGCTGAAAATAAACCATTTGTCTCAAGTATTATTAGTGTAAAATAAATAAAAATTATTCAACCAGGTTTTCTATTGGGTCAAAATTTTATTTAGAATATGAGCTTGATTTAAATCTTCTTCTGTACTGTAAAATCCGTAAGAATTTCGTCCGATTGTTCTGTAATTCAAATCTTTAGCGCTAAAAACGCTTAGACTTATGACGCCGTGATTTTAAAATTCCATAATTTCCTTCGTACCCTTTTCGGAGGATAATTTTTCAGCCCTTAACTGTGCGAACGTGAAAAGAAGCCATTAATTTTTTCGTTTGAATCTCTTACGGTTCCTAAACTCTCTTGAAATTCCTGAAATATGTAGTTAAAAATTTTAAATTCAAAGTATTCATGATGTAGCTGCTGAAGGAGAATCACACGCTTGGCTGCCTCTTAATTCTCATACTTAAAACTACTTTTCCCAAACCGGAATTTTAATACTGCGAAAAAATTCAGAAGGAAATTCTCTAAAGCGTCTCGAGCATACGAATTAGCGTAATCTGCATAATTCATACTTTGATAGTGAAAACATCAAAGTAAATAGTATTATAAACGTAAAGAAAATATTATTAAAACCTTGTCATCCAAGCTATTTCTGATCAAGCTCAAACTGCACTCTATAATCGCCCCCATTAAAATCCACAGCTAACAAAAACAAGGCTGAAGAAAAGAACGAGAAAGCCTCCTCCGTCGGCGCATCATCTGGGTCACAGTCGAGTCGGAGTAGTAAAGCGAAGCCCCTCCGGCGCTCGGCATGAAAATGTCCTCGCTGTAACGAGCGCAATAAACTCGATGCTTCTCGTGCGACATCAGCAGGTTGCCGCCTGCACTCCGGCGATGCGCGCCGTGTCTTAAGCGTCAATCGGACGAGCCCGCCGCGACTTTTCTGCGCGCGTTTCGTACGGGCGGGGGCCCTCGATCCGTCGCGCGAATCCTCTTACCCGGGAGTATTTACGGCGCAATTACCGCGGGCCCCTTTCAGACCACCGCGACTGTGAATTTTTAAGCGAGCTCGAAACGTACGGCTGCGGCGTCGGCAGTTTTCTGCTGGGAGGCTGGGAGCTGCATTCGGAGCTTGAGTTGCTTTCCAAATGCGTTTAGAAGACGAGAAGGATAGCGCTGGTCTCCGATTACTGCCGAATGGATGCTCGAAATGCCAGATCTTGCTTTGATCAAATGAGGGAGGACTTCTGCAAGCACACAAAGCTGTCGGGGAGCTTTATTTAACATTGGATCTCCGAGTGCTTGCTCCTGGAAGTGTCCTCCTCCAGAGCGTCGTTGGTTCGAGTGCTTTGCAGCAGCAGCAGCAGCAGCACGGAATAACTTAGCAGTCAGCGGAGCTTTGCGAAACTCTCAAGTCCATTTTGTCATTGTCATACTATGGCTTCTCGGAATACTGCGGGTATTTGCATTGTTATTTTTCCTTTTCAAATGTAAAAAAAAAAATAATAAACGCTATAAAAGCACTTTGCAGAAAGTTTGCGACGAATTTTCTTCTAGCGATGGAACTCGGTCAAAATTGAAAGTACATTTTGAAATGAAGCATTTTGAAATCGGAATGGCATTGTTATTACAGAGTTGTCGGCGTTCGTTTCCAACGGCAACCTTAAAAGCAAGATCTTTTAATCCTGCTGCGAAAACACGACTTTCAAGTGCTCCTAAATCTCGGCAACTATCGAAACGCTGCGATTCACCGGATAAAGAAGTCGCATTTACAAAGCGTAGTCCCAGCTTTTCCTTCTCCCGAAATCGTTTTCCGCAAATCGAAAGCACTTTCCTGCAGATAAATTGACTCGAAGAAACCAAAGTAATTAGTGCAAGTAAGAAACGACAATTGCAATATGCTTTTTACTTCGACCGCCCGGAACACAAGCAATGACGAAACCGCGACCTGAGCCCCCAGTTAAAAACCATCCAGCCGATCCCCAGCTCGACTCGGCCCGGAATCCCGGCGGAGGGAAGCCAAGCTCCGCAGTCCGCGCCAGAGTCCGCGCCCGCGGCTGCAAGGAACTGCTCCGCGTGCCGGGAATCGCATTGAGCGATTCGAATGCGACGCGCTTTTTCCAGGCGCGCCACGTCGGGCCGATAAGCGAAGGAGGGCTCGCGGAACTCGCGCTTCCGCCGATAAAGGCAGCTCTCGGTAAATCGTACGTTTTATCAACAGGTTGGGCTTGTTGTCGCTTCTGTTTTAGTGCCTGGCTGCCGAGCTTCTTTCGAGCGCCTCGGGG
>JAWWEM010000010.1:8802883-8813026 GCA_035582935.1 Ormyrus thymus
CCGGCGACTAAGTTCCCCCCCCCCCCCCCCGCGCAAAGACAAGCCCGACTCGTAACCGGATAGTGGCTTTTTAATTTGCGCGACAGGAGGAAGCGAAAATTAGGAGGAGAAAGCGGAGGCGGCGGCGCCGCTTTTAGCCCCGGCGGACTATTTTTTCGCGAAAACGAGAGAGTCGGAGCACGGAACAAAAGCGCTACTTCGGCGCTCTCCGCGCGGGAGATCGATGGTGTTTATTTTCGCCCCATGCTGTTAAGTACTGCCTTTCTCCATTACCGACAAGCCCTGTGCACTTTTTCTCTCTCTCTCTCTCGACTCGCCTCGGGAAATTGACCGGAAGTGCTTAACTCTATTCTTCGTCGCTTTTTATTTTGTTAGCTTGCGCTCGACACTCTCCTCCTTGATTCTGCTTTCTTTTTGCTCGGGGTTAGTGAACCTTGGGGAAAAAATTAATTTTCTTACAAGCGGATGACGTAATTATTTCCTAGCGGAAACCATATAGCTGTTTTTAGCTATTTTTGGTTATTCCATTTTGTTTACACAATTGCGTTTTTTATTGATACAAGTGTATTGTATATTTTTATTTAATAAAATAATAATACCCAAGAATGTTCTTAAAAAGTTTCTTAAAGAAAAAATTATAGTATAATCTGTCAAAATTATTTTTTTTCAATCCTATCGTCATTCAAACTTTTTTTTTAAATATTCTTTATAACCCGGAAAGATTTGCTTACTGTCTTTCAGAGTGAGTAAGTATAGCTTCAAATGAAATAAAAGTAAAAATAAAGCAATATTGAAAAACGAAAGAAACACGGCGAACCCATACCTCTTAGCCAAAGTCGCAAATTTCAATTAAAAACCGCAAGATGCAACCCAAGCTGGACCCTTAATCCACGTCCCCGCGTCAGTAATAATTGCCCGCTCCAGCGGCGAGCCCAGCCCGGCTTGCATTTTTTTTCCCCGCGTCCGCGAGCCGGGGGGCTGCGGCAGTCCGTTAGTTATACTTTTCAGCTCGCCGCTGGCAGCCGAGGTGCATAAAATACGACGGGCGGCGGCGCGCCGCGGCTCGGCCATGCGGAAAGCGCGCCGGTAACTTAGCGGCGCCGGGCCCCGATAAGAGAATGACAGAGAGCCGAAGTACGTCGCCGCGCGCCGAGCCCCGTTTATCGCCTCGCAGCTCGAGGGATGCTGCCGCGGCTCGCGGCCGCTTTCTCGTGCTTCTTTCGGGAGATCGACCGGGGCAAATATTTGCGCGCCTGGGAAATTAAGCGGCGCGAATTTCGCCGCGAAGCAGGAGACTCGGTCGCGTGGAATTTGATGACCGCGTGCTTGGGGCTGCTTGTGCTCGTGGCTTGAAATTTCGACAATTTCGGCTGTGATGCTGAACCTTTAAATTCGAGACTTTCGATTGAAATCGTAACGAGGATTAAGCAGCTCCTATAAAAACAATCGGTTAAAAAATGTAAAATAACGTGTTCAGCAAAAATTATTAATACAAAATTGTTCATCAATAAATATCATGTAAATCGATAAATCTCGAAGAAAGCAGTTATTCCGAGGCTCGCAACGCGATCCTTTCATTTCTCTGAAAACTCAGTACAGCAGTGCACGTATGCATTTCACCGCGAGGTCTTCCCGTCGCTTCGCATTTAATCCCCGTTCGTCCACGAATGAGCACGAATACGTATATTTTTGCAATATCCCTGCCGGATGTAGGCAGCTATACAAATACCGATGTTTTTTTCCCCGCGCGACGTCCGCCACGGCGCTGAATCGGCTTTGATCACACGTTCAAAAGAGGCTGACTGACAAATTTCTCAATTTCCATCGGGAACGGAGTGCTTTATCGCTCCTTTACCGTTTTTTAGCCGTTGCGAAAACACACTGAGAAAACTTTGAATATCATCAGCTAACTTTGCATTCATTAACCAGAATACAATCGGAAGCTTTTCATCCGCTAACAGCCGCCACTATCACTCACTCTCTCTCTCTCTCTGTACACGTTAGACCTGGGAGCTGCGGGGAGGATCGGCGGCGCAGTCGGTGCCGAGCCGGTGATGCCAGCGGCACGCCCGGAGCGAGCGTGTCTCCTCGTGACGACGCTGCTGCTGATCCACGCGCTCCTCGACGGCGCGGCCGACGCCGAGACCTTCACCCTGGGCTACATTACCGGCTCCAAGAGGCGACCCGGCGACTGGGAGTACTCCAGGCCCGGCTTGCAGATCTCCGGTGCGCTCACTCTCGCCATCGACGAGGTAATGCATCGCTGTTCTTTTTTTTTTATAAGATCTCGCTCTCTCATTTCATTCGACTGACGGAGAATCGAATTTTGAGGCTTGGTCGAACGTTGTTGCGTCCAAAGACGATGCTTTATTCGTCCGCTCATTGATATATGATAATTAAGAAAATTTATGGCCGGCACGATTGAATGACATCAATCTCGTTGTGCTGCGGCCTACATTGTTCAAATCGCGTTAACAACGTCGGATCAATATTGTTAGATCTGCATATTCATTATCTAACGCGGTGATGAACCCGGTTTACCAATTAAACAAGTAAGCAAATCTTTCGAAATGCCTCCAACTCCCGTCCGACCCACTCCGACGAATCTCGCCAAATTACTCCCCTCAGACCGTCCTCGAACCTTTCCGCAAAACGAACCTAAGCCAAATCACCGTACTTGGCCCGTCGTCGAAGAGGCGCGATCCCTCTTGCATCATCCCCGGAGGACCGGTCCTCCTTTCCCTCGGCCGAGCGCCTCGATCCTCGTAACGGCAGCCAGGCCTCCTGATCGTCCTGTTACGCACGACCCGACAGGTGAACTCCGGCGAGCTGGGCAGACGCGGGCACAAGCTGGAATTACTCGTGGCCGAGACCTTCGGCGACGAGGAGCGGAGCATCCTGGTTACGGCGGACCTCTGGCAGAGGAACGTCAGCGCTTACATCGGGCCGCAGGAGACCTGCGTCCACGAGGGCAGGATGGCCGCGGCGTTCAACTTGCCGATGATCTCTTACGTGAGTATATGCGGACAGCAGACGGAATTGGGGGGAATTTTTTCGATTAGCTCGAGTCGCCGGCACTGGAATTTCCTGGGGGCAATTAAAGCATTCCAAGTTTCATGCCAACCGAGTCTTTTACGGACAATAACAATTCCGTCCGCGCCCATGTATTCTTCAAATTCTCCCGTTCGAATGGTCCGCGCGGCGCACCGCGCCCGCGGCAGTATTTTTATTGCTTCCACGCGCGGGAGAGCCGGTGCGTATTTGAATTCCAGCGCGTGCACGCCCTTTCGAGCCGCGTCCGCGCGCGCCTCTGGATCGCCATTAAACCGCAATTTTCTTTGCCCGACACCGCGGCGATAATTCAAAGGCTTTATGCGCCGCGTTGCACAATGCGATTTATTATAAAAGCTGCGTTAGAAGGAGCCGTCGATTTCGCGTCTACCGTTTGGGATCGCGGCGAATGTTGCGAAATTATTTTTTACGATTCTTGAAAAGCTGTGGGTATTGCAACTTTTGCCGTAAAAGGGGCAGGCCCGTAAAAGAGAAAATAAAATATTAACTAAAAATTTATAACTTGCGTAAGAGGAAAAGAAAAAGTTTCGACGTCTCGAGTACAGCACTTCGATTTCCTCCCCTCAAAATTTTCAATATTCCGCAAGCGCGTATCCCTCGGAGCATAAAAAGCGAAAAATAAAGGAGGACCTTTTAATACTGTTTTAGTACTGCACCAATCGGGAAACTTCGAACAAAAAGGAATTCCCGACGTTCGCGCGCACGCGACCCCCGGACACGCAAATATCCAAGTCCGTTGTCGCCGTGCTAAAGAGTTTCAATTGGACGAAAGTAAGTAAATCGCTCTTGTAATTTTTTTCCAGCCCTGCGCGCGGACGAGCTCGGATTGCCTTTTCCCCGTCTGGGGGCGCCGGGAAAGTTGGCGGCGAAAAGAAGCTCCCCCCCCTTCCCCGCCTGACGGGGAAAAGTTTCGCGGGAGCAACAACTGGCCGGAGAGAGAATTGAAAAACTTTCGAGGAATTCGGCGGAGCAAACGAGAACATGACGAGCGGCTCGTTTGTTATTCCCGCTATTTTCGTCACCGGATGAAACGCGGCTTAACGACGATCCTCGCCACTGTGTGTATTTCCCAAGAGAGGGGATGAGAGCCTCGGGGGTGCTCCCATTCAAATTGCCCTCGGAATATTACCGCGGGAAATATAAAGACACCTCATTAAACGGCGATCTGCCGGGGGAGCCGGGCAATTACATGGTTTCAGTTTTAAAAGGTCCGTCGCCAAATGGATTTTACATCGGCCGTTACTCCTTATCTCGCTTTTTCGATAAAAAAGAAAGAAGTTCTGACCTTAAATCGTCCCGTAACGAAGAATAGTTTTCCGATATCGCGTACATTATGCAAAGTTCACTGCCCCCCCCCCCCTCCGGCGTAATAGAAAACTTATGAATCACTAAATTTCCAGGGCGAACGCTACACCTCGTAAGGCAAGCTGCTATTTTGCACTCCGGTAATCTCCTCCCGCCCACGCCGCGCGAACTCCCCCGGTCTCGCTCTCTCTCTCTCTCTCTTTCTTTGCTGAGCTCCCGGAAGTTGGAAAGTCGCTCGAGTATTTCGTTTTTCAAGGGATTTTCTGCAATTTCAACGTCGGCGAGCTGCGATAAATTCTTTTTTTTTTATCTTATATGTATATATAAGATAGGCTTACGGTTGGGAAGCTTTGATGCTGACTTGATATCAGATTCTTGAAAAGTAAAGAGTTAAGGAGCAACGAACTCGATTGAAGAACTTTAATGGCCGAGCTTTGTTGATTAAATTTTTTTCAGCGAGTTCTTTAATTTTCATCAGTTTCAGATAGTTCTTTTCTTTTGTTTTTGCGCACAGTACTACTAAATCTCGACAACGATCAATATGAATGGCATAACACAAAAATCTTTCGATCTCCGCAGGTCTCCTTTCTATTCATGAACGTCTCCCGCTTCGACTTTTACGAAGTGCCCTCGGTGGCGCGAACGATCCTGTCGTCCTTCCGCTCCGCGGGCATCAGCGTCAACAACATCAGATGCTGGGAGGAATCCTACCGCGTGGTGGAGCACCTCAACAACCCGTTCCACAAGCTCGTCGCCGAGACGTACTTGGACGCGCGCAGTGAGTATGCACGCGGTAATCGGCTTTCTTCCCGGCCGTTAGACCGGCGGGCAGAAGCGCAAACGCGCCGAGGCGATAAGTAGTGGAGCCCGCGGCTACGCACGATTTCATCAATCCGGGATCGGCATCGCGGTGCGCTTGCGGAAGTACGTTCGACGAATTTTGTGGCAAGAGCTGAACGTGCCGCGCATGGCGTGTCCTTCCGCTCGACGGGAGATGCTTCGGAACAAGACGAGGGTGCGAGCTTTGTATGCGCGTCGTGGGAGATTTTTTTAAGGAGGTTCGCGCCGCTCGGCGAGCCGGGCAAATGACTAATGTACTTTCTGACGCTGCGGATTTTCGAAAACTATGAATAACCGGCCGAGGGCGTTTGTTTCGAAGTATACCAAAAATAAAGCGACAGCTACAGCTTTTCTAGGAATTGCCAAAATTGATTTTTAAACTATTCGGCTAAAGAGTTTCCCGTAAATAATTCACCTAACTATAAGTTTTTCATGTAATTTACTTTCCTGCTTGAATAATTGAATGATTTGATGGTCTATTTTTCAAAGTAAATTTTGCACGCGACGGTCGCGGGACTTTACGCGAAATCGTTTTTTTTTTTTTTTTTTTTTTTGTAACCGAATATCCCCTATCTTTGCGCAATGAATATTAACGAACCGAAAACCTACTTAAAACCGTTCACCGTAAACGCCCACATGCAGTCGTACAACACCGGAACGAAAATTTTTCAACCCGAATCCCGGCGCTCGGAATCCCGCAATCGCTTTCATCACCCCGTTCGTTTCCCGCAAACACCCGCACGATCGGGTAGAGCAATCGCGCTTGTTATCGCAATGGTCTCACTCTCCCTTTACCCTATTTTCGGCCCGGCTCGCATGCAAATCGCGCCGAGGCTCGGCCAAAAATACGCCGCTCGCGCGGAATAATGCGCGCGCGCGCGCGGCTTTTTTCGCCGCCGAGCCGCGGCTTGCGAATAAAAGCTCGCGAGTGATTTACGAGCTCCGGCACGCGCGCGGATTTGACCAGCCGGAGTGACCGTAAAAATAGCGGAGCAATTTCGCCGTGCGTATACACGCATTCACGCCTGGCTTTTCGTCTCGTTTCAGTTTACGTTATTCTCGGAAACGTCGAGGAGCACATCGGACTGCTGATGGCGTTGGATAAGAGGAACCTCTTGAAGAGCGGTAACTTTTTTTACGCCCGGGGCTTTTATCAAGGGTAAAGGGTTCGAGTTTGACGTAATAAACATCTTTATGCGCGACTCGCCCTTCAGGACTGACGCTTTTTTTGCAGTTCGGGGCCGCGACGGGCGAGGCGTAAGAGTTTCATTTTTATGGAGATTGGAGTCTAATAAATATGGACGTCTGATGTCTAGATGTAAGAGTAGATAAGCCGCGAAATAAAAGTTCTGTGCTCAAACTCGAATCTTTTACAAGAGCCGGAGACCATCCGAAGGATAAGACGATAAACTTATTTTAATCCCTAGGCGAGTACTGGGTGGTTGGCGTCAACACCGAAACCTACATCGACCGAGAGCCAGACGTTTACATTCGCGGATTCTTAAAAAAGTACCCCGACGTAGAGTCTCTGCGAATTCTGCAAAGTTACTTCAGTATTATAGCTTCGGCGCCAATCGGCTACCTGAACTTCACTAACAATATAAACGAGTACAGACAGAGACCTCCGTTCAATTTCAAAAACCCGCTGAAGAACTTCAAGGAGGAGGGCCACATTCAGGTGACTAGAAAAGTACATCCTCTATTAAGGACGCGAACCGATTCCTAAATTCCGCAGCCCCCTTTCCAATCCCCGACGAGCTGGGAGCTCGTTTCGCTCGCGAAACGAGCGCTCGCCGGGCGCGCCTCTATCTTCCGCATAATAACGCAATAAAAGACACTGTAGAGAAGCGCAACCATTGAATATGACTCATCTACTGGAATCCTCGTTTTTGTTCCGCAACAAGGCAGGCCGTGCCGGAGACTGCGTACCTCTACGACGCGGTGCACCTTTACGCGCGGAGCCTTATCAGGGCCCTCGACGAGGACAGGGACCCGCGAAATGGTAAAGAGATTATTTCCTCGCTTTACGGCCTCCACTATCGCAGCGCCCTCGGGTAAGGTATACTTCAATTCGAATTTCATTTTCAGTTTTATGCAACGTTTTTCCTCGACCCCCCGCCCTCCCTTTGTGCCGAGCTCGCCTACTCCCGGCGGCAGTAGCTTTCACTTTACAACCAATAATGCGCACTTATGCTCTTTGGAAATGTCGTAATAGAGGAGTTTCCGAAGGGACGCTCCCGGTTAAACTTCAATCGAGCCGCTGCATTTTATTAAACGGAATTTCAATGCTTTTAATATAAGACTATTACTACGTTTCCAAAGTCTAAATAAACTTCTTCGCGCTCGTCCTTTGACTCCGCTCAAGTTGAAAGCTAAATCTCTCAAGTCACATCGAAACTTTCACGCAATCCTGACGTTCAGTAGAAGCAACCCGCCTAGCACTTAAGGCCCGCGCACTCGCGACTTAACGATTAACGCGACAACAGGGCGCGCATAACAGTTTGTTCCGGCGTGTCTGTCGAGCAGGTACATGGTGTACATGGACAAGAACGGCGACCCCGAGGGCAATTACACTTTGATAGCGCTGGACAATCAGGCGCCGACGGGCTCCGGCCTCTACCCCATCGCTCGTTTCATCGGCAAGGAGAACAGCACCAACTTGCCGGTTAGATACAAGTGTCTATGTGTACTTGCCTGTGCTTTCATTACCTGCCTGGTCATGCTTATTCGGAGGTCACCAGTGGCCTCTACTTCGCCTTTGCCCCCTTTCAGTTCATTCGAATTCTTTAGTCGCTTTCACTTTCGCTCGTCGAATTTTAAAAGTAAAGGAATAGTGATGTGTATGCTTTGTAGAGAATTAAATTTTGCTATTGCCAGATAACTTTGTAAATTTAAATCGCACGCTCCAGAATTTCATGCATTTTACCAGAGCTTTTATAGTAATTCCACAATAATTGAAAGCCTCTCATTTTGATCACGAACTGAAATTAAAAAAACTCATTGCCGTTACAGAAATTGCGTGTCCTGCGAAATATTCCTTGGATCAACGGTAAGCCTCCAGTCGCCGAGCCCTACTGCGGTTATCATGGAGAGAAATGTTATTGTGAGTAAATCCCTGCGAGCGCACTGTGCAAAAAACCAAAACACTCGAAGCTAAATCTTTATCGGCCTTATAAATGCGATGCAGCTTGTATACCCGAATGCTTAAGCGAACTCCACTCCCGTAGAGCGCTGTCAGACAATTGCAAGCCCGCAGTAGAACAGAGAAAATTTTTATCCTCCCCGTAAAAACAGTCCAAACGCCTATAAAACTCAATCCCGGCGTCCCCTCGCTCAGCTCCCGGCAGCCTCTCGAAATGACAAATTTGCATTCGGTTTCCCGTTAAGTACCGTCCGTTTCGCCGGGTTACTCGAACGGGCGAGAAATTTATCGGCCCGCGGCTCAGCTGTCAGGGGCAGCGGGTCGGAAATGAAGGGACAGTAAGCGAACGGGCGGCCAATCGATACCCCTCGGAACTTCCGGCTCGTTCGCGCTCGTCGGCTCGAGTTCGCTCGCACGAGTCGCCGATCCCGCGATCGATTATCCCTCCGGAGCCGCGCTCACGAGTCGTTGAAAATTTCAAAGCTCTCGCGCGAAGGGCCATTTGTCACGCGTCTTGCCAGAGCCGAAATTAAAAAGCCTAAGGGCAGGGGACGGGGAGGCGTCTGGGGTTCGTTGAATTTTTCCTCGGGGTTCCGGATGAATTGAAGCTTCGTTTTGAAGAGCAGAGTAGCTGCTGCATTCTATTGGAAAAAAATAAATAACTTCGACGAAGTGAATTAACGATCATTCGTGAACCTTCGCAACCGTTTCCTGAAATCGAAGCAAGTCCGTAAGCACTGCGAGCGAAGCAAAAATAAAACTAGCGAAACTTCCGATCGATAAAGTCGCGCGAAAGCATCCCGCCTCCGAATCTTCCGGAGGCATCGGCGGTCTTAAACGGCGCGTGGCCGTTACCGACACCATCGCGCGTCAATGGGCCGCGTCGTTAACTTGCGCCCTCGGCTCCCTCCGCGGCCTGACAGCCGACGGGGGGAGGGAGGCGGCGAAAACTCGCAGCTCTGCCCCCGACGTTTACGGATGGGCCGTCGTCAAATGCAACGAATATCACGCGAACCGACAGCCGCCGTCTCTCCTGTCGGCCCGTCTCTCTCTCTCTCTCTCTCTCTCTCTCTCTCTATTTGTCCTTGGCGCTGACGGACGCGAGCCGCTCGGGATTGTTTTCTTTCATTTTGGGCACGCCGCTCGATGGTTTATTGTTTTCGCGGCGGGTGTCTGTGAGGGTTTGGCGTCAAATATCTGACTTTCTTCTGCTGACTTTTTTCAACGAGGCGGTAGGTTTTCTTTTTAATTGTATTCGCGATTAAAATTACGTCGCTCGTTTTCTGACTTTCTATTGTAAAATTAAAATTGTCGTCAGTTTTACCTACGTTTAACTGGTTAGATTGTCCAAGGCAAATTATACAAATTACTCTCCCATAATTGAACTATTTTACATTTTCTCCGCTGGAATGACAAGTTTTTCTGTTTCTTGAATTACACAATAATTCATCTCCCATTCTCCAATAAGCTATAAAATCCCAACTCCAAAAGCCCCTTTTCAAAACCTCCCGATGTCTTTCTGCAGCATTCTCCCTCGTAAATCTTTATACTACTCCACATTCCCGTCTAATTCCGCAGCTGAAATCCCCGTTACTACCAATAATTCCGTCGATTTGACAATCCGCGCAATCCGCAAATTCCCCAGCGGCTTGGCTCACGCTTCGTTTATTTCTCGCTCCGAGTAATCCGGCAGGCCGACGGTCCGCGTCTCTCTCTCTCTCTCTCTCTGTCTCCAGTCGCATTATCGGACCACCAAAGCTCGCCGATAAAATAACACGTCCTTT
>JAWWEM010000010.1:8818525-8833839 GCA_035582935.1 Ormyrus thymus
CTGCTGCTGCTGCTGGCCTCGTGTCCGGGCCGGCGCGCGGAGCCGCCGGCCAGCGCCCAGGCAGCGGCCGGCCAGGATGTCGCGCCGACGCCCCGCAGCCACCTGCCCAGGAAGCCGCAGAACCTCACCATCGGCTACCTCACCGCCATCAAGGGCGAGCTCAAGGACCGGCAGGGACTCGCCATCTCCGGCGCCTTCTCCATGGCCCTCGACGAGGTAAAGCTGCCTTTGATAATCGCTCCTCGGCGCCTTTGAGCCGCCAGCACGTCAAGGCGAAGGGGGCGCACGCGGAGAGAGAGAAAGAAAGCAATAAGGACCTCCTCGGCGCCTCGGCCGGCTTGTTCCTTTTGGGCAGGGGGGACTCTTTATCGGCCGGCCGATAAGCATAAATCTCGGCGAAAAGATGGCCCCTGGCGCACGTGACGGCGCCTTAAGGCAGTCCGAACTGCCTCTCCTTCTGGTCTCTCTCTCTCTCCCTCTGCCTCTCCGGCTCGGCCGCGCGAGTCGTCGATATTCCACGGGCGCAACCGGTGCGCGCCCGATTCGATTCCCACGATCGCGCGAGAGAGAGAGAGAGAGAGAGAGAGGTGGAGAGCGGTGAGCGGGGAGGGGGGGGGGGTTTGTATAGTGCCAGAATGAGAAAAGACAAGTCGCGGAGGAGGAGAAGGAGAGTATAAGCCTGAAAGAGAAGTGCTCGTGAGATCGGAGTCCCCCCCCCTCCCGATTCTGTATACGGCGGCGCGGGCTCAAATCATCCCGCGAGCGGCCGGGCTTATTTATAGAACTGGTGGCTGCTTGCGAATTTCGGGATGTAGGCCAGGCGGGAGGATCTTTTTTGCGATCGGGCTTAAGGAACGGAGATTCTTCTTTCTGCTAATCTTCATTATTTTCTTCTTGTTCGGTTCTTTTGCTTTTTTTCTTTTAACGCGCTTTATTGTTACGAGAATTTTTCAACGAAGACAACGATTTGTTTTAAAACTCGTAAATAATTGCAGCAATAAGCAATAAGCGATCAGACCCCGCGAAGCGACGACGCAGTCGTGCTCGAGCCCTTTGAAAAAAGCAAAGCCGAAAGAGAACCGGGCCAGCATAAACGAGCGAAGCGGAGAGCGACAGAGACAAAAAGAGGTTCACGCCCATATATAACCGAAAAGTGGGCTCGACACTCGACGGCGGCGATTCACCCGCAGCATTTAGGCACCGCCTCGACATCTCTCTCTCTCTCTCTCCCACGGCGGCTGAAAGTATAAAAATATCCGCGCGCGGCATTATTCGCCGGTCCGCCCACGCGGCGCTGTGCAACCGTGAGAAGAATATTCGCGGCAACCTGTGGATGCGCTCGAAGGAGAGGAGGGAGAGAAAGAGAGAGAGAATGAGAGAGAGTGAAAGCGCCGCGCGCGCATGTATATACGGCCGGTGCCGATTTTCGAAGCCGGGTCTCAGGGGGCGCGCTGGGAATCTTGCCCGAAGCCGCAGTATTGCGAGAGCGGCATCTTCTCATTCGGGGCTCCCTCCTCGAGCGTGTAATTCCCGCTGTGACTTATTGCGTTATAATGCCGCGACAAAGCAGAAGGAGGAGGGAACGGGTGACTAAGTAAATACGGCGGACGGGGTCGAGATTCTTCATTTCAATTGCCCCGCGGTTTCCGTGCGCTTTTGACGATCGATATTTCGTCGGCTTTATTCCCCGAGTTCTTATCGATTGGGCAACGGGAAGTGCGGACGAAAGTGCTTAATTAAAGCAACGCTGAAAGTTTAAGAAGCACGCGCGGACGCATAAAGTTCGTTAAGAGCTGCGCGGATTATAGACCGGCTGCAAAAAGAGTAGCTTCATTGCGTCTATTATTTTCGAAGAATTTATGAGTGGCAGCTGCTTGAAATAGACAAAGGCATGCGCGCATACCATTTTTAAACAAAGTAAATAGATGATGCAAAAGACGCTAATAAAACTCGAGTTTCAAACGTGCAGGAGGCGAACGATTGAGTGATACGTTCCTTTGATAGGAATGATCATATTTTTAAATGTCTTTATTTTAAGTATGACGCGGCAGTTGTTTAGCAAGAGAGTCGGAAGAGATCTTTATAAAATTGTATTTATAAACTCGGACGTGCTGCGCAAGACTATCGTGTAATTTGAAAGATTGCAAGGTCTCCTTCGCGCATCTACATTCCTCAAATCTATTGTCAACGTTGCGCATGCGTCGCGTTCGCTTTATTAGACATGTAAAAATTATGCGTCAAATGTTAGAGCTTACTTGGTGTGTGAGGCAATTTCTCAATTTATGCATTGTAATTCATTTTAATGTATTATATATACAGTTTCGTTGCGTGCTCAGATAAGCTCCTAGTTGTTAGTTTAATGATGTAATTATTTCGAAGAAATTAATTTGCAATAGAAGTATTTAAGTTGGCTGTATATACAAGGAGAATTTTGGCGGAAATTTTATTTATGGAAGATGTAGAATATTGTAATTGTCTATTAGTAAGTAGTTTTACATTTAAATTTTAAAATTCAACTTGTCATTTACGGAACAGTCACTGTCAGGATTTTCAAAATTAAAAAATTATGCGGCATTAACACCGAGAATTTATGAATCCTAAATCTTAGAATTAGATAAAATCAAAGAAATTTCCATTTTTATAACGACGAAGTCCAGCGCAGCTATATAGCGCCATCGTCGCACCTGGCCATCTCAGCGGCTCCGCCAAAGCGAGAAATCGACGAACCTCAACCTCGTAAAAGCGCCGACGAAGCACAGCGTGCACACCGTCGCATAAACATCGTCGTTTTACAATCGGCTCCTCGCGGCGACGAATCGTCCGCCGAAATCCTCGATTAACAGCCGCGAGTCGAGAAACGCCGAGGGAAAGGCCGGCGCGGCGGTCCCGTTTTTGGCGCGAGTCCAGACGGAAAAAAAAAACTGTCTCGCAGGCTCTTATTGACGAAAAGGGCGACGAAAAAATGAAAAAGCGGGAGAGAGAGAGAGAGAGAGAGAGAGGGAGAGGCGAGCAGTCGTCCCTGAAGTTTAGCGGCTCTCTCACCGACTGCATTGGTGTACGCGCGTCGGTACGAGGCGACTTGTACATGCGACCGGACGCCCTTCAATTACTCGAAAACAGGCTGATTGGTAAAATCGAGCCGTTGCCTGCAGTGGCGTCGCCAGCACCCGCGCCGCCTTGCTGCCATCTCTTTTCGCTCGAGCTAATTTCACAGTCGGATCCTGATTTTTTCAGCCCGGAGAGCGAAGGGACGATCGTTGCATTTTCAAAAATACGCTCGCTTCGGCAGCAATTGCCAGACTCTGGGCGCGCCGAGAATTCCGTTTATATTTCATATTTTACGGGGACGTTAACACCTCGAGAAAGAACGGACTGCGACAAAGAGCGCATGAGTCAGCGATAAATCAGGTCGCTCACATATTATAATAAAATAGTATTATATCCTTGATTATAATCATCAAGACTTAACGAGATCACTTGCGTGGCAGAGTTAATCCGTAAGCGCATCAAGGGGGGCTACAAAAGCTGCGGATCCCGGCTTCTATCCAGTCTAATCCTTTTGAAGATCTACGAAATACCGGTACAAACGTCCCCGGCAACCGGAAGCTAATTTATTCGCTGAAAAAGCAAATCTGGCAGATGCGAAAGCTAACCAGCCTTGTGAATTAGATTCCAATAAAGCGCGTTGCGGAGAAAGACGTTGAGCATCAGAATTGACGTTCCAGCGAGCGAGCGAGAGCACTAAAATCCCGCGTAAATAAAGGAAAGCCGAGAGAGAGAGAGAGAGGTCCGTCCCGCCCGAAAGAAGTGAAAAGCGCTCGGGTCCCGAGGGTCAAGGAACTTAGCAGTCGGGGCTCGCGCGGCGGCGACAACACACGCGCTCCCGATCGCGAGCGAGGCTCTCGTCTGCGGGCTTTCGGACTCGGTGCTCGTGTCTCGGGGGTTACGCGCGCACTTCCGCGTGGAAAAGCAAGCCGCTGGATGGAAGCCGGCCAACTATTCGGAGCGCGCTGGCGCATTAGCGATGTGGGAGAGAGAGAGAGAGAGAGAGAGCGAGGGAACTGGCTAAACATTTTTGTAGCCGCTTTCTGCAAACGGACGAGCGACGGTCTTCGTGTCTTGGAGAGCGAGTCGGGAAGTGCGCGTTACGCAAGGCTCGGAGATGACTTCTCTTTGCTTCCAAGGATTCGCGCCTTTCTTTAGAAAGCTTATTCGTCAATTTGATATTGAAAACAAATAAATCGGTCAACACGAGTGCTCGCCTGCAAATGAAAAAGTCATCTCCAACGTTCTTCGCAAAAAAGAAAAAGCTCCCGAACGCAGGGTGTCCACGCGCGTCGACGCGTCCGTATAACCACTCGGTTTACAACGCAGACGGAGGCCAGCGACGCGTTTTCAAAAGCAGCCCCGCGGCCGTAAAAAAAAAAAATAATGATTGCACCTCGAGCGGCTCGGAGGTCATTGACGATGCCGAGGGTCCCAAGTTTTCCTTTTGCCCGAGTCGCAGGCGCCGCCCGAAATTTCGACGCCGGCGGCAGAAGCGCGCCGGAGCAATGTATATGTATATGTATATACACGAAGCGCCGTAAATCAGTGGCACCGAAAATCATCCTTTGCTTTATTATCGCCGCCCGTAAATTTCGACTGTCGGGAGCTCGCCGACTCGCGGCGCTTGCGCCTCGCGAGCTGCATTTTCTGCTCTTTCACCGGGCGATACCGGTTCACTTTTAGTCATTGCGGGAGGTACGCTTGAAATATCTGACAACCGGGAGTAAAAAGAAACTGAGCCGTTTAATCAATTTCTGTTAAATTGGAAAAAAAACCAAGGTGACGGCTCCGCCTGTGCGCGGGAACACACCCGTCCTTTTCAAGCGACAAGAGTTAACTATAAATAATTATAAACAATTAGAACTCGTTAAATTAGAGGTAATTCCCAGAGCGCTAAAGCCACCTCCTACCCTCCAGTCCTGCCCGTCTTTCCGAGCTCACTCCCGAAGCCGGCGCCGGGGTATTCCTTACGCGTCGAAATCACGATCCTGTCCCTCGCTTTATTCTTACCTCGACGATCGCCGGAAGTGTTTCCTATTAGCGTGCAGCTGCCGCCGCCGCCGCACTTTCACCCGATCGAATTCGCCAGGCACGCACTTCGGCCGACGCTGCACGAGATCGGTTTCGGATTCGCGGAGATTCTCTCTCTCTTTCTCTCTCTCGATCTGCATGCACAAGTATGGATGCGAGCGGCGATCGCTGATTGCGCGGAGGAGGTTACGGAGGCGCGGAGTTGGCTGAACTGCCTTTTTTGGGAAGTTGCCGGTTGCGAAATCGAGGTGAAATGCGCCTTATCTTGAGATTTCTCTAATAAAAAAAAAAAATTAAAGGTGACTTCGGTGTGAGACTTTGCATAGAGTGAGTCAGACGGTAATGTAATAGCCGTTTTGTTATTTCAGTTGATGTACGTGCTGCAGCAGTAAATAATTTCAAATATTACGTAATTTATTTTTTTAAACTATATTCTAAATTTAAATATAGAATTATATTGAGTGGTTAATGGATTTTAAAAAATTTTTTACTTTACGTAGTTCGGATATCGCGATTATATCGTAAGCTCGATCACGAAGAGCCGTGCATAATTTCAAATTTATTTCCAAAATTGTCCAAATTTATTACATTCGATATCGCCATAAAGAAACGGTAATTGCGCTTTCGTCCGTTTATCAATTCTGCCGTATAAACGAAAAACATTCAAATCCTGCGCACAATAAAAACTTGCATAACGCAGCAGCTCGGTCGCGGCTTATTTACAACGCCGAAAAACAATCGTAAAAACAAACGATCCCTCGTTCGTCGCCCGCAAAAATTATTAATACCTCCAGAAGCGCGCGTGAATCACTTTAATTTATCCTCTCCGTCCGCAGTCGAAAAAGCTCCGCCGCGGGAAGCAGCAGCTCCGGGAATCGCATTATCATATACATTCCCGCGAAGCAGCGGCAAAGGCGGAAGCGACCATCGCGGCCGGCATCAAACGCTCGGCGCGACATCAAAGTGTATCGCTCCGAAAAAAGAAAGAAGCAAGAAACACCAGAAGCTAGACCGCACCCACGCACTCGCCGTCCCGGTCGGGAAGCGGCGCGCTCTGCCGAGACCGCGGGAGTGAAAACGAGCGTGTGAGGCTGCAAGTCTATCGGGGATTCCGGCGGCGCGCGCGAGGCGGCTCGTCGTTTTTGGGGATTGACGCCGCCCAAAGTGCGCTGATGAGCTTTATTATGCTAATGCGGAAGGAGCGAGCCGCGAGCTGCTTCGCGACAGCTGGAACGCGGAGATTAAGCGACCTTTTAACCTTTTTCTTCCTTGCGCCGTGATGATCTGTGCATGTTAATTATTGTTTTATTTGTCATTCATTTCGTTAAGAAAAGAGTCAGCTTTGTTTTTATCTTTTTATCTTTTAAGTTTTAGCGAAGACCCTTATTTAGTTATTCAGAGCGTCCAAATAAAAAAGCTAACTTTAAAGCTCCTCCAAAGATTGAGAGATCCGAAAGCTCGCCCAAGCCGTCGTTGCGCGGGTATATCGAGCAAGAGAACTAAGGCCGCGCTTAATTGGTGTTTTAGATCAACAACGACCCGAACATCCTGCCAGACGTGAGGCTGGTGATGCGCTGGAACGACACGCGAGGCGAGACCGTCGAGGCGACCAAGGCGATGATAGACATGATCTGCGAGGGAGTCGCTGCTTTTTTTGGACCCGAGGGCTCCTGCTACGTCGAGGCCATAGTCGCCCAGTCCCGGAACATACCCATGATCAGTTACGTAAGTACGCATGCCGCATCTCCTTCTTTTCTCCTTCCTCGCTCGGCGCCCGGCGCAAGTCAAATTTCTCCGGACGCGAGAGACTCGCCGCCTCGACTTTCCGCCAGACGCCGCTCGAAATCGTCCCGCGGCTCTAAGGCACAGCCGTGGTCCGCTCGGCTGAAGCAGGAGCAAAAGGTCCGGCCTCGGCAGACTCCGCGGCTCTTTAGGAAAAGTACTGATATCAACGAGAGCTCCTCCCTCGCCCGTCGAGGATCCCTGGAACAAAATGCATTCCCCGCGCGCGTTCCGGTATTACCGGTCGCACTTATCTCTCCCGCTCGGCGGCCTATTCACTCCCGATCTCCTTCCTCGCGGCCAGTTTAGCAAGTCGATACGCGCGTATTTGCCGAGCCCGAGTAATAATACACGAGCGCGCCCGATAGGGATCGGAGCTTTGCCCGGTTTTTGGTAGCTCCTGGCGATTCTTTTCGCGCGCCGCTTGCGCAACTAGTGGGAGGGTAATGATAGGTCTCTTTAGCGACTGAATAGGCTGCCGGGAGATACGGATCGGGCGTGCCTTTTTTTTTTTAAACATCGAAAGGTGCTATTAGTTTTTATCTGGAAAAGTTTCAGGAGGAATTTAATAATCGTTTCAATTATGCGCCTGTTAATGCGAGCCGGAAAAAGGCCGGAGTAAATCAAGATCGAAAGTGGGTATTGATATTTTTAAGGCCGGGGCTTATCAATGGTAATTTTATCTTGAAAGCTTTTTTTCTTGGGAGAGTTTTATGGCCGATTTTCTGCCCCTTTTAAACAAAAAAAAAAGAAGCCGTAATTAATTATTTATTCTATTCAGTCATTTTCTCCCCGCGGAATTTAGAAAAGAATGCGAAAATACCACTGGCTCTTTTATATTCTCTAAGCCCGCGAGAGGCTATATTTACGGTTATAAATATTTAAAATTATGAATTGATATAGCCGCTGTTATTTACATTACTCGTAAACACGGCACTTTATTAATCTATTGGAAAATTCTTTTCGCCCGCTTGAAAAATTTCTTTTACGAGCGAGAACATAATGGATTCTCGCCGCGAACTCCGCCGTCATTTTATTGTGTTCCCTTTGCGTTTGCGATAGTTTCCCCGGCGGTTCAGGGACGAGGGAGAATCCCGCCTCAAACTTTAGCCGCTAATTTAATCAATTATAGCAACAAATTAACTTCTTAACTCTCCCGTCGTCGGCTCGAACAATTAATCGAGTGAAAAACCGGTCTTCCCCCCGCGTGCATTTTCGCCATTAAACTGGCGCGGCTCTCTCATTCGACGCGCGTCAATGAAACGAGAAAGCTCGAGCGTGCTTTTAGGAAACAGCATATCGCACGAGCTCTCGGAACGCGTTGCCGCTCTCTGCGTATCAGCTGACCTTATGAAAATATCAGTACTGGACTGGCGGCGTAATTTGTTGCTAATTTTGTTGCTCTTCGGAGGTGCAGCCATCAAGCTGTCGAAACCCAGCCGTAATAGAGGAAGCAACCACGACCCCTTCTAAATAAAGTCGAAAATAAAAAAATATCCAGTGCAGGCGTCTTAGCACTGGGCAGTATACAGAGATACAGCGAGTGGGCTGCGCTAAGTGAAAAAGTTTGTAGGCAGATCAGACGAATCAGACCGACATCGTCTTGCAGCAACAAATTAGCAACAAAATAAGCCGCGATTCTCGTATTGATGTCTTTATAAAGTCAGGAGAAAGAAATTCATTAGAGGCTGCGAGCAGCAAATTCAGGTGCGGCGTAACAAATTAGAACCAAAATATGCATATGGTTTGATCGTGAGCTTACCGATACGTCCTGAAGGTATATTTTATTTAGAAATTACGGTTGAGTTCACTTTGAGGTGAAGCAAATTGATGCTGCTCAAGCGGTTCAAGATTTAAAAACTTTGTTGAACTACGAGCTTAAAAGAGCCATTGCATGACTTCGCGAAACGTCAAACTGAGTGCACTAAGAAGCAACTACACGCCACCTGTTGATTCAGTGAGGCTCAACTTTTGCATCGCTTTCGCATGCATATCACGACGCTTTCCACGCAATGAAAAGACTCGATTAAGCTCCGCGGGTTATAAATAAAAGCTAACGATACTCCTCAAGACAATCTCTCTTTCGTTCTCAAGCCTACGAAAACGAGTTTACAAATGAAGGAAACGCAAAAAGTAAATACTTAAATTTCTACAAAGATAGAAAGAGCGGTCTTTGGGTTTCAATAAAATTAAAGTAAATCTCGCGACGCGCTGAAATAGTCACGTTCGCAATAAAGCGCTCTCTCGTACGTATTCAAAACTTGGACCCGCAAGCTTAGTCTCGCTCGCTCGAAGCTCCCAAGCGGCCGCTCGGAGCTAAGCAATAAGGTCGTAAATCCTAAAGCGCCGTTTAACGTCTTGTGAGTCGTTGATCTGAAGGCCTTGGAAGTGTCGGAACTGAAGCCGCTCGAGCCAATGGGGCGATTATTACTCCGTCGATCGAACTTAATTGCGCCGCCTTTGAACGATATCAAGCCCCGGAATTTCAAGTTCGAAAATACTCCCGAGTCTTGCTCGCCGAGTTGCGCAATCGCGCGTTATTTTTGCGGCGATATGGCCGTTCGCGCGGCTAAAAATAGAAGCGCGCCGGCTGGAAAGTCACGAAAACTCCGGGCGCCGCGTATATTTAGAGGTCTCGATTTAATTAGAGGCAAAACAAATGCGCCGACTCGGACGGCGAGTTAAATGCGAGCTCGAATTTGCATTGAAACGAAAAAAAGTCTTGGCAAGAAACCACTCGGTAATGACGTGTAATGCGAACCTACGTCTTTTTAATTTTGTGTCGCATAAAGTAGCTGCCGTTCAGAGTTTTTTTTTCTAATCGTTTGCAGTAAAGAAACTTTGAGAATAATTTAATGCCCTAATCGTTTATTGCCATTGAATGTCTATTCGTTGTCGTTTGCTTATCTTTTCTAACGCACAAATTTGCACTTGTTATTGCGAACTATTTTTTGTTGTGAAAAGTAACTGCGAGATAAGACGGTCTACTAACTAAATACTACATTTACTTCGAGATTCTTAATTTTTATTCGTCGTGTAAATTAATTCTAGTTTTGTACTCGATTGAAAAGGTTCGGCAAAAAAGTTTTCCCTCGGGAGCCTCGCGATTTTGTAAAACATTTCATTCGAAAAAGAATAATCTTCTCTAAAACCTCTGAATTACGCCTTTCTCTTTAATCCATTTGTAAGAAAAGAAATTTACATATATTAGCTTTCGACTCGACCGAAGGTCCAACGAAAACGAGCGCGAAAGAAACGTTCGCATTTCTCGAGGCGCGAACACCACTCTTATCTGTGTAAAGAATTGGAATCAGCCTGCGGTTCTCGGGCAATAAAATCGGAGCCCGCGAGCTTTCTAATTCGATTCCTCCGCGGCACCGTCGCATCGGTAACAACGGCGGCGCGACGTCAGCGCTTTAATGCCACTCGATCTCTCGGCGTCGCATTGATCGCTCAGCGCGTAAACAAAGTTATAAACTAGTCGAACCACTTGTTGAGTCCATAAATATTACGACTCGTCGTCGGGGCGGGAAGGGTGGGGGATGGAGAAAGATGCTCGTCGGTCCGTTTTTTCAGCCTCCTCGGTATAAAATCGATCCGCGGCCAGCCCCCGTTTCGAAAATCAACAAACGCCGCGTAATTGCGGTAACTTTCCGAGCTCTCCGGCCGGATTACGAGTAAAAAGGAAATGTGGGCTCGTAAAGCGCCCGAGCGCTAAGTGAGCGACGGTCTAGTCGCCGAGGGCCCGCGTGCAGCTAAAGGAGGCGATATTATTCTATCGACGGCGCATTTGCATGAAAACTGCTGATTCCCCTGACCTTCGCGGTGTCTATTTATAGACGCCCGCCGAGCGAGCAACAGAGAGAGAGAGAGAGAGAACGGCCTGTTGATGCCCCGCCGCACGCCCCAGGACGCGCTCACCTGAGAGACCCGGTCTTTCTAGCTTTGATTTGCCGGAGCTGCGATTACTTTTCCGGAGGAGACTGACAGCTTTTCCGATCATTTTGCCGCGTGCTTTTCGCTGGAAATCCGCCACCGCTCGCGGCGTCTTTCGATTGTTTGGGTTTCGGTGAAAAAAAAGTGCCAGAGATCCGTGAATGCCGGCAGGGCCATCGAGCAGCGACGCGACAGGCAGAAGAATCGCCATTGCACTGATCGATCGGCGTTTGATTCTAATCAGATTTCACTTTAGCGTAAATGAAAATCGCATTCAACCCTGCTCTCCTTCTTCCACTTGCTCGAGGACTGCTTGTTACGCCGATCGAGCCAGCTTTGATCTTTCACCGTTCGGCGCGCAGATTCGCTTTTTGTCATCCGCATCGCGCCAGAACGGCAGCGCGGCGATTTTAATTAAACTGCCTGAAACGCGCAGCAGGTTCTCAAAGTAAATAATTTAATCGCCGGCTATTTGAGTACATATTTTCATATTAATGCCGCAAATATTTATTACTCCCCGTCGGACGTTAACATTAATTTAACGCAGCAACTAAATGATTAGTCGCGATCGTTATCAGAGGTTATTTTAGTCGGGGGGCCTCAGCGATAACTGGTTCAGAAACGCACTCGTTGTAATTGAGAATTTAGATCAGGCGTAACAAATTTATCAACGGGAGCGACTAAAAATAGTTAATCCAACTATTTCTCGTCCGCCGCTCTCGGCCCGTTTAGATTCGATCTCTCTTCCTCGTCGAAACGAGAAACTCCGCGCGAACTTGTCCTTTCCACTCTACAAAGCCGCTTACATGTTTGCAAGCTGCCCTCTTTCTTTACACCATAAATCCGATCCGCAATAACGTTGATTTAGAATGCAATTGCAGTTAAGAGATATACATATATATATACATATATATGTATGTGCATTTCTTTTTGCCTCGCCTCGTTACACACCGCTGATTCGAGAATGATTAGCGATTTTACACAGGCAAGCTGTACGGTACGACCGGCCGCGGCTATATTTAGAATTTGTTTTCCTTTTCCTTTTATCGATTCGTTTTGTTCGCCGCGCGCGGAGCTCGAAAGTGCTCGTTCTGTTTACAAGTCGATCCATTTTCAAAAGCCGCGATCGCGAATCGATCTTTATCCGTTCGGGGAGCCCGCGAACAATCTTCCGAATATCTTGCTCGATTCGGGAGGCTTTGCAAAGCTCTTCATGAAGAGTAAGGACGCAGCAGCGACGCAGCGCGCGAGTCTCGCCGAGTCTGATAAAAAGCAGCGTCGAGCGGCAAACGATCTCCGCGGAGCCCGTTTATTTGGCCGAATGAAGCTTAGTTCGTCACGAGTCAGGAATCGATAACCGAGGGAAAATCAGCGAATGCCGAGCCGCGCCGGTCGAGCCTCGCGTCAATATTCGAAATATTCCCCGTTGTCTCGCGGCCCGCCGCTCCAGAACGGAAAGGATATACCGTACAGGAGGCGCGCGCATTAAATTCACCACTAGGCGAAGCGGTGCGCTGTCGTCGGGCTGTCTTGCTCGGCGCGTGCTCTAATGATCGATTCTGCTCTCGCGGTGCGCGCGCGCGCACACGCTCGCGATTCAGCCCGATATAGCAGCTCTCGCGCGCGCTCGAGCGGACTCCCGTTAGAATTATTTGCGTAGCCGGGCGTTAGGTGCGCGAGGTCAGCTCTCCTCCCCCCGAGAGCGCATTGTCATCGAGTCGCGTGCCGCCGCAGAGAGAGAGAGAGAGGGAGGGAGAGAGATCATCCTCTCCGCCTCGCGGATAACCTGCACCCCGCGGGAAGCTCCGGCGCGATCTCTTGATTCGACTGTTTTTTTTTTTTTTTTTTTTTGCGGGGGAAGCAGCGTGTGCAAAGTCTATTTGCAGTTTATCGTTTTAAACGCAGTCGGTTTTTCCTCGTATATACGAGGGCGGGATGCAGCTACTGTTTCAAGCACATTGTAAAATCAGAATTAGCTGCTCACATCCAAAATATACGGAGCTGCTTTTACGCGCTTTTTATGGTGCCCCCATTTTTAGTCAGAGAACTATACGGTTAATGTCCCTTCTGATGTGTGGTTCTCTTTTCATTGTTATACCGTCATATACTCAACACGAAAAGTAAAAGCTGCTCGAGTAATTAACTTTTAATAAGAAAGAATAGGGAGGCTATTCCAAAAGCTGATCGAATAACGAAGATGCAAAATCAAGTGAATGGCAATGTTTTATCCAGATCTATTAGCACCCTTCTCCTAAAAGCAATAATACAATTCCCGCTAAACATTTTCCTCCGCCGTACGTGCATAAACTACTTTAAATGACTTTTAGAAGGAAGTTTACATCCAAAGCCAGACTCCTCCTACCCGAGCCAACTCCAGCCGAATACCGGCGAGCGGCTCACTCGACCTGATTCGCCACTAAAGTTGCCGGACTGCGCACTCGACATAGATGCGCGTGCACGAGAGATGCGCCGAAGCTCGCGTTCGCTCAATTAGCCCCTTAATTGGCCGGGGGCCGCGCCGTCACGCACTTTCCTTCTCTCTCTCTCTCCGAGCAGAATTGTTTTGCGTGCAATGTGGTGCAGTGGTGTCGCCGGAAGAGGTCAACTTTGATGAGCGAGCCGAGACGACCGCTCGTGTCGAGCGCAGCCGGTTTTCTTGGGAAACATGTGGTCGGATATTGGCTTTTCTGTCGAGTCTTATCGATCAAGCTGCAGTGGCTTTGCTGTTATTTTAACGAGCTTTATATTTTTAAATGATGATGCTTTAAAAATAACCGGCTCCCTTCCGCCGTCAGCTGCCAGTCGCATATTTTTATATTAAAGGAGAAATGCAATCAGAAGAAAAAACCTACCCCTTCTCGTTCTCTCGGCGCGTTATTCAAATTAGTTAGAAAAAAAAAAAACATTGCAGAAAGACCGCCCGATTCGCCTAATTCGACGGCAGTAACGATTGCGCATCAGGCTTCGTTCATCCGCATTCCGTCCGACGAAGCGCCTGCATGTCTGCCGTGACAGCGTTGCCGGGAATCTGTACGCGTAAAGTGCCGCGGCGGCTCCGGCGGGATCTAATGACTAAATAATTGTAAGCGAAGTGCGATGTCACGCGAGCGACGTAATGTACGACGTCTCGTGTCGCTCCACAGACGTGGGAATTTCGATCCGGGCTCTCTCGATTAATTCATCCCGACTACTCCCGACTCCCGGCAAATCTCTTTGGGGCACTCGTTGAGGCGCCAATTGAACCAAAATAAAAAACGTCCCGGCGCAGGACGGCCGCGCGGATGTCGAAAGATTGAAAAAAATAATTTGTCGATGTAAATTTAAAACTCGAAAGCACAAACTGAAACCTTAGAACGCGTTGGGAAAGCTTAAATTTTGCGGTTGCGGTCAATCCGTCCTTAAAGCAAAGCTACGCTCCCCGGGTAACTCCTCGAAAGATAAGCAAGAACCTCTCTGATCGCCTCCTCGGACATCTCTCTCCCTCTCTCTCGCTCTCTCTCTCCTGCTCGTAAGTACTAGTCCACTCTCTTACTGCTCCGTCTTTAAAGATCCAATACTGCCGCCAACGTGCCTCCGGGCCTTTTCTTTTACAGTTCCTTGCACGCACAATATTGCAAGTCGTCGCGGCAAATGTTATCTCCGCTGCATATCACGACTTGCGATTTTCCTCGCTATTTTTCTGTCATCACCACCGGCGAAAAGTGAGGTTACATTTATTGGCGCGCAGCAGACGACAGCCGTGAGGTATAAGCTTTAATCACGCCGCACAGCATCGGTTGGTATCTACACCGTCAAGATACGCGTCACGCTGCTGGAAATTTCCAGCACTACCGAGAATGAGCCTCAAATGTGGCGTGTGTAGTGGACCCATACTACCGAGTCAACTCAACTCTTGTCCGGTATGTAACCAATTGTGTCACTCTAAGTGTGCGGGGAAGAAAAAGAACTCGCCGTGCGATACCTGCCGCGTTGCTACCGAGCGGCAACAGAAGCGGAGAGTGCAGATCTCGCAGACCATCGCGAACAAGCCTACCGTCAATAAGACTATTGCAAACAGCAAGAAGTCTAGCAGCAATCAAAACATTTCGGTCTCATTGCGCGCGAATGAGCAAGATACCCCCTCCATCACCAGTCGGAGTATTAGGAACAGCACCGACTCCGCACCTCAGTCGCCCCTCTCCATCTCGACTCTCAGTGCGCCTCTCTTGCCGTCGCACGTGACGCCCAACGTAAAAGGGACCCCGCCGGCGCGAAATTTGAACCTGCTCGAGACTCCAATCAATGTCTCTCGCAGCGCTGCTACTCTTAGCTCACCCGGCCTCATTGAAAACAGCTTACTGTTAGGCAGCAACTCTTCTGATGGTTCCAGAAATACCTCTGCAGCATCGCCGACGCAGTTTATTAATAACAACGTTATTATTCCGCAGAGCACGCTGGACCTGTTTTTCCAACACTTCAATATGTTGCAGGGGCAACTTGACGATATTAGGTCATTCATGAGTCGATTGCACCCGACC
>JAWWEM010000010.1:8833939-8851568 GCA_035582935.1 Ormyrus thymus
TTGTACTCCTTCTTTTCTCGGCACAACCCCAGACCTTCGAGTAGGGGAGCACCTCCTGAACTCGACATCCCTAGCGTATGTACAGAAACGGGTGCCAGAGCCTTCCGGGTTCAGGGTGCTCGGTTTTGGAATTCCCTCCCAGCTTCCCTACGCCACCTTCCGTCATTGTCTTCCTTTAAGAGAGAGGTGCGCCAGCACCTGCTCATCTTAGACAACTAGTCTTCCTCTAAGTGGGTGGAGCTATCGGCAAATTAATTAATTAATTTATCTTATTTAATTTATTAGTTTTATTAATATTATTAATATTTATTTTGGCCTTTGACCACTCTGTTTATGACAACTGTGATACTTGCCATGAGCAATTAGAAGTTTAGTTTTAGTAGTATGTATAAATATATTCTCTAGTCTCACCTTGAAAAAATTTAATTGTATGCGTTTAGAACTGTGATTATATATTATTCTATTGTATTCTAAACTGATTTTTATAATGTGTTATATACTTTTATTCATATTATTTATTGTTTATTAGCGAAAGTATGTAAATACTGTATCTATTTTTTTGCCCTAGTGGCGAAATAAAGGTGATCAATCAATCAATCAATCTCTCTCGCGTCTCCCGTTTCCGAAGCGTCGAACCGCAGGCCCGACACACTGCAGGCATCGGAATTAAAATCGCGGGGGGAGGGGGGGGCGGGGGGAATCGGACACTCGAGGACTGTGTCGAATGTCCATTTTTATTGCTCGTCCCGCCGTCCGCGCGCCGTCTCCGCCTGAAATTGGCACAAGATCGTTTTCGCGCGCACGTGCCGGAGTTTCGCACCTTTTGCGACCGTTACGCGGCCCGTACGGGAGAGAGGCCTCACTTTCCGCCGGGAGGAGGAAGTCTCTGCTTTTATGGAAACCTGGAGATCGATCGCTTTATTTAGCCGGTACTCTGGCTTTCGTTTTCCGAGTAGCCGCTTGACGAAATGACGCGAAACGCCGTGAAATCCTGCTATTTTCGGAACGAGAAAATCTTTCAGCGCCGAGAAGGATCTGTGGAGCCGACGGGCGTTGCGGGCATTTTCTGGCGGCTTGGTAACAAACGACAGGCGTGTTAATTGAATAGAAACAAAATTACGCTTTTTAAGCTTTTAACGCGTGTTTTCGTAATTGATGATCTCTCGTTTTCAAGCTTCTACCTTATTATATTATACATTATTATTCTTCCTTATTACTAATGAAGGATTCTTCATTAGCTCCCTCGCCGAAGCTGTTTTGTAGCTTCTCCCAAAGCTATAAAATTTCAAAAACGGTTTTGAATTACAAATTGGCACCGAAACTACTGATTCTATCTCCCGCAGATTTCACGTTCGAGCCCTGAGAATAAAAAGAATTAGGCCTGTATCCCTTCCGTCCCGGGTCATCGTCCCCCCGAACCGAGCATCCAATCGAGAATTTCATCCGAGACGGTCGACCTTTCCCAAAAATCGTTCCTCTCGTGTCGTTTACCCGAGCCGCCCGAGAGCCGCACATCCGTCAATACTCCGGCGCGGCTCGTAAAAAGAAGGCAGAGCGTCCAAAGTCCAGGCGACCAGTCGTCGGCGCTCAACTTAAACATATATTGAAATTCAAATAAGCGGCCGAGGAAGGAGTTTCGAGAAATGCAAATGGCGCGAGGGACCTACTTTTATTCGGATTGGAATTCCTTCGGGGCGTCGCGGTGTCATAACGCGCGAAAGATTTCGGGAGATGCTCGTTTTTGTGCAGGGGGGGCCACCTCGACGTAGCGCCGGACCCGAAGAAAAAAAAAAAAAAAAACAAAAAAAAAAGAACGGCCAAGAGAGCGAGATAACGCGTGAATCATCGCGTAATAAGAGGCTATTTTTACACCGCGGCGTATCTCGCGCGATTTTCAAATCAGCCGAGCTCCGTTTCTGCCTCTAATAATTCCAACCTTGCCGCGGCTTTTTCACTCTCCCCCGATAAATCGGATTTATTAGGTGCGTCGTTGCCAAATTGATTAATCTATTCACCGGCGGCGGCAGTCGGCTCTATAGCCTGTGTAAAACTAAAATTCGCTGTAGCTGATTTTTCTTATTTCCCGAGTTACGCAAGCGTGAGATTGTTTCTATTTATACACCGGCAGCTCGAAACCTCCGGGGAAGCATTCATTTTTATTATCGCTTTCCTCAAACGTCAGACATTTGACCATTGAAATGGACAAAAAAAAAGAAACTGTTTGTTTACCGTCTATTATTAGTCCATTCAGCGCTATCAATATCGGTACGAGTGCCCTCCCCCCCGAGTGTCCATTCACCGCAAACAAACAAAAGCTTTGCGCCAATAATCGCCGAGCCGATCGGCTGCGCGCAGCACCAAAAGCGACGGCTGCGGGAAAAAAATGCCCGACTTAGAAAGGAGGGGGGGAAATGTTGTAAGTCATTGCAGCCGATAGCCGCAGCCATAATTTTTCTCGATCTGCGGCTGCCCGACAATATATTAAAACTGGAGCCTTACCGCACAACCAGTAATTACAAGGAGAAATATTGCTCTCCGCGCACTATTCTCTCTTTCTCTCGCTCCGTATAATGTGCGAGAAAGGGAGAGAGAGAGAGAGAGAGAGAGAGAGACAGAGGGAATAGCTCGTCGGTAATCTTAATCAAAATCAAGCGTTAACTACCCGCTTCCTCGGCAATCTGCGTCCAAGTAAATAATAGTGGCGGTGCGCGCAGCCTCCTTTACCTTTATGCGCGCGTACTTGTTGTTGCTCGACTTAATGCGCTCCCGGGGAACCGGGACAGTTTACAAATCTCGCGGCGAGAGCAAAAATGCCCCGACTGCGCTCGAGAGAAATCTAACGCGTTTCTTCGTTATTAGCTTCGCGCTCCGGAGCCTGCGCGCTTCTCTTTTTTTCTTTTTTTTTTTTTTGCTTTTGCCGCCGGTTTCCTTTTGATTGACGAGAGAGGAGAGAGACTACCGACGACGGGATATTTTATTTTTCCAGATAGTATCGAAAATCTGCTCATTACTGCATTCGTTCCGAGAAATATTATTTATTGACGCGGGGAACAATGGAGGCGCTTTAGTGCCTCTGCGAATGCTAATTTGAATTAATTAGCATTTCTATTAAAGGTTTTGAAATATTTATTAATTACGTGCTATTAAGACAAATGAAGTATGATTCTCCCGTTCTCCAATTGCTTATTTTAAACGGAGAGAACTCATTGCAATTTGGCGCGCGCAACGTTATGTGGCCGTACGAGATAAATTCAATATCGACCTGCAGCTCCAGCTGATCCATCCGAAAAAAAATCTACGGACGCCAAATTCAAGCACAATGCGAAGATTCGCAAGGAAAAAAACCGCAAAAGCGCGCGCTCAAAAGCAGCTCCGTCATCTCCGCTCCTCGTTTTTATCGTCCATCCATACCAGCAGGCAATATCGACTTGACTTGCCGGCTCTCCCGGCCAGCTGTTCTAGAGAGCTGCGCGGCTCTCGCTGCTTAATGTCGCAGTTCTAAATATAGAGCCGCTCGCGCGTGTATTTGCAGTATTGCGTGACTCTCTCTCTCTGTCTCTCTCTCTTTCTCCCGCAGCTCGTTGTGCTGTGCAACTCGCGATCCCGTTTCAACAGTTCCAACAAGTTGCGCATTCAGAGGGTCACACACAGGCCCGAGAGAGAGAGAGAGAGAGAGAGAGAGGAAGGCCTTATCTAACCGAACCGCGCAGCTCTGCAGTTTTGCGGCCGCGAGAGCTAACGATGATGGAGGGAAATTGATGGACGAACTTTCGCGCTGCCGCCGTTTCCCTTTTCGGCCGGCCGATTTTCTGCTGACGCGCGATGGGCCTGCTGCGCGGAATACGAGCCTGCAATTTCGGCGGCGGAACGCGCACTTATTCTGTACATTAAGTTTACGCTGCCGCGCGTAGAAAATTATTGACAAATATTTTTTCATTTCATTTACTTTCGAAGTTTCAGCGATGCTTGCAGTGCATAATTGTATTGGATAGTGTGACATTGTACGCCAAAATATTATTAGCCTGGATATTTTAAACCGTCAAATTACGTCTTCCAACCGGTCTTTATTTCTTGGAAGTATTTTTAACTGAAATTAAAGTTCGCTTATCAAATTAGCAAATAAATGAACGTGGTCATTATTACAAAATCATCGATACAACACTTATCAACGTTCGTTTTTTTTTTTTTTTTTCGAGGCGCAGGTTATTCTTTATCCTCCGCGACGGCGATAATAAAACGCGGAATTAGATAATACGCGTGTGCATTAATAATAGCGCGTTTCAAGCGTCGTCCATCACTCGACCCTTACGTAACATTTACACATCATCGCCGACTTTTTCCACCTGCCGGAAAACGCTTCGCCGTGCGCGTCGGTCTTGCGACAAAAACGGACACAAAGCGCTCGCGGGACGAGATATTTGCGCGGCGGAGCAAGGAAAAAAAAGAGGGAAATTAGCCGCTCGTAGTTTTAAGATCGACAGCTGTCGTTTGCGCTTCTTTCAACTTTGCGAAGAGCTAATTGAAGCTTTTTATTTGGGATTCAAAGTTCCTGATTGTCTCTCGGTCATTTAGAATTTATTGGCGCATTGTAATTCATTCCAAACGGAACGGTTTTTACTGAATTTCGGAGTTTATTAAACGCGCAACTGTTGCTTTAATTTGGATAATTCTTTTCTTGCAAATTTCAATCCATTAGGCGATTAGTTTAAAAAAAAAACCATCAGTTCCGCGACTCCGAGAGGTCTAAAAAAAGCCTCGGCTATAACCTTTCGAAAAGTCACCTCTGACTAAAAGCACCTCCGACGCTTGACAACCGCGCGCTCGCTTCCAGAATATTCAACTAGCATCCTCTCCGGCCGGGCATTTGTACACCACGACAGTCCTATCCGTCGGCTCCGAGGCGGCTCGGAGAGCGTCGCCGCGCCTCGCAAAAAAAGCCCGGCGACGAGAGCCGATATCGCGCGATTCCCCGCAAGCCGCAGAGCGTCTCCGCTCCGCGGCCTGACCTTGAAAAGGCCGTGAAAAGCCGATTACGAATTTCGCGCCGCGTCGCCGCCGCCGAGAGTGACTTTTCGTTCCGGGGGAAATGTACGGTGAGGCGGCACGTGCCGGCGGTGGCGAGCCCGATGACTTTTACTTCTCGGTCCCGTTGCGGCCTTTTTTTCCCCCGGCTTAATTGTTCCATAACGATAATTCCGAGAGCGCTCCTTGTCAAATTAATTTAGCTACCGGCGGGGATATGGACTCGCCGCCGCCGCCGTTACATGCTCGATTGCCATCGGCGAGTTCAACTTTTTTGCGGGAGGCGAGCGTTTTTTCTTTTTTTTTTTTTGCCGCTGAACAAATCATCGGAGGAATTCTTATTTTTCCTGGACGGCGATTGAGTCAAATAGATCGGGACGTTTGACTTTTAGAGACGAGCTGCTTGGGAGTGCGGATTTTTTTTTTTTTTTTTCATTCTGACACGATGCTGATCAAAGAATGCGCAACGGTTTCACTTGATTTTTGCGGCGATCGCGACAAAGGAATTTAATCATTGCGCCTAAGTTTATTTATAACTCATTTCTTTTGATCTTATCGAAGTGTCGGAAAAGAATTATAATCTGTGATGAAATTACTCACTTTGTCACGAATTATCAGACGTTATCAAAACAAATCGCATTCTTTTGTCCCGCAGTTTCTTCTAACTGCGATTAAGAATGAATCAGTTTTACTGATTCATGCACGTGTGCACTTTACAAAGTTATCACTTTAAGAAAATTGGTATAAAAACCTCTTCAAATGAAATACCTGTTTCTTCCAAAGACGAATTCAATTAATCCTTACGTTTTCTTTACATCGGTAATAAATTACATTTCGTTTTTTGCAGGGCATATTTCGCATTACTTAGAAATAGCTCGTTACGTCACGTGACGTTGCATTAGTTACTTTAGTTCTACATCCCTGATATCTCATAGCTAGTTAGTTTTACTCGTCTACTAGATTTCAATTCCTTGCGACGAAAATTATTGTAAATCGTGATTTTCGATAAAGCCAAGGCAAAGAAAGCCCGTACAAAGAGGGGAGCTCCAAGAGCGCCGATCGACCGCCGAAACAACTCGCGGCCCCCGAAAAAAAGAGCCAGGCTCGCGTGCGCCCGAGAACCGCGGAAAAAAGGTTCCCTCGATCCTCGGACGCCCCGATAGGTCGGATCGAAAGTGCCGCAGCTGCAGCGGCGTTTGCCCCGCTTTCGGCGGTAGCCTTCCGCGAGCGAGCAGCGGCTCGTTCGTGGCCCATAAATTTAATTGGTCAGCGTCGCTGCTGCTGCTGCCGCCGCCGCTCTGCCGAAGCTCCTCTTTCTTCCGATTTTTTTTTATTTCGATGTCGCGCGTTATTACCCGCCGGATCTTACCCTCCGTGACTATTTCCAGCGAGGCCTTCAATCCCTTTGCTGGTGCCGATTGCTAGACTTTTTGAGGATTGTCGAGTTTGAGGCTGGCAAGTCGCGAAGCAGCGACGGCTGTAGATGGAGATTTTTGTGGATGTGCGATAATCGCTATATTTGTTCCCTGTCAATTTATTATCTCGCAGAAAATCGTACTAAAAATCGCTTATAATATACGAGAATCGCTCGAAAGCAACGAGAGCGTATAAGAAACTCGAAATAAAAATGCTTACAATCGCAGAATGGCAAGCGAGCAAAACTACAGCCGGAGAGAATCTCGAGCCGCGACTCGCTCTCTCTCTCTCTCTCTCTCTCATCGCAATAATTCCGCATGCAGCTCTAAGCCCTCCCTCACACACTCTCGGAATTTATCTTGAGCACGCACACTGCCGCGGCCCTCAGAGCCCGGAGAGTAAGAGATTCTCGCGAAACGACGCCATAAATCGCTCGCTCTCCAGTTCGCAGATAAGAAAGAAGCCTCCTCCTCCTCCTCCTCCTCCTCCTCCTCCCGCCCTCCCCCCCCCCTCACCCTCCGGCCGAAAAATCCCACGGTGCGACCACCGTGGATCCGCGTCTCGCATCATTATTTAAGCATTCAAGGATACATAAGCGCGCGCAGGCGGGCTGCACTCGAGCCACACTAACTAGCCGTGTTTATCGCGGCTATATTTAGAACCGGCCGGCCATTGCTTGCCAACCGCCGCCGCCGCCGCTGCCAATTTCCACTCTGCGGGACGTACGGCGCAAGAGATATCCGGGGGCCGCTCGGCTTATCGGCTCGGTCTTGAGTCGCTCCCGAGATCTCTAATGGGGTAATCGTCGCCGAGGCGAGCATTTTTCGGACGAGGCCGAAGGGAGAGACGACTTGATTGCCGCGGCCCGATCACGCGGCTCCGGGCTTTACGCGGAACCGATCTCGACTCTCGCTCGGGGGACTTGGATTTCTCGCCTAGCGATTCTCGCGCGCCGACCCGACGGGACTTTTTGCGGGGTCGCTGGATCGCTGCAGCCGGGCGAAAAAATTATGTTCACGACGGTCTAACAGTCGCTCAAGGCGAGCTGTTAAAATGTGTACATTGTCGAGCGGCTTTTCAGCTTCTATTAATAGATATTTTCGAGCAGAAATTTTATCGCTCTCGATAAAAATGCGCGACGTGCTCTTTTCTTTTTTATTCTTTGTTTTTTTGCATAATATTTTTCGAGGAAAAAATTATCGCGCAAAGCATTGAGAATTAGCAAAGAGAGGGAACGAATACACGAAGCGCGCCTCAATCAGTGTTTGCGTTGATTCGTACCAGATTATGCAACTCGCAATCGTCAATATTTCATAAACTCTTTGCAGCTTACCTATATATTTAGAAAATTCACGAAACTTTGAACGGTTTTAAACTTCGACCGGCCGTGTCTTATTAAAGATACAAAGCACATAAATTCGTTGCAACTTTCATTCGCACAAAGTGCTGCTGCCTGCTTCCAGTCCCGACTAAAGTGCTCGTAATACAGCCGTTTAGTGCATCGCACTTTTAACAATATTTAACAATTTATTTGCAATATACACATATCTATTAAATTGTCAAGTGAAACATCGTCGCCGTTGACAACGCGCGCTAATGCGATAAAGTTAAAAAGGAAATTGAATAATACTACTTCATCTCCCAGTCGTTCACCTCCCTTTCTTTTTTTCAATTCTTTACAGGCCTCATTATACACCCGAACCTTACAGCTGCTTCTTTCAGAGATAAGCGGCGAGAAAAGCAGAAAGTAATCCAATTGCGCGGCCGATCGGGCAGGCAGGCCTTGAAAAAAAGGAGTCTTGAACTTGAGCTTCCCTCGCCTTC
Organism: Ormyrus thymus; assembly: GCA_035582935.1. Classification (NCBI taxonomy): domain Eukaryota; kingdom Metazoa; phylum Arthropoda; class Insecta; order Hymenoptera; family Ormyridae; genus Ormyrus; species Ormyrus thymus. Next base: position 8,842,202 of record JAWWEM010000010.1, read on the forward strand.
CTCAAAAGGCTCGGAGCGAAAGGAGCAGCGCGCTCCCCCGCCGAAGCGACGAGGCGCGCGAATGATAAATTCGCCGGCCCTTGGCGCGCGCCGACGAGAAGCGCTCGGCGTCCCGGCGCAACCTGTAATTTGCGCCGGCAGCGCGCAAACTCCGTCAGTCCCCTTGCCAAGGCCCCCTCCGTCACTCCCGCGAGCGTCGCCTGCCCTTCGACCGATTTGGCGCGAAAGCCCGCCGAGCGATAAAGTCCTTTCGCCGCCGACGCCGTCCTTCGCGAGAGCCTCAATTTTTCGTCCGATCCGGCGAGGCTGCGGCGCGCAAGCGCCTCGAAATTTTCCACTGGCGATCCGCGAGTCCCGACTGCGCGGATCGCGCGGCTGCGGCTCTTGGGAGGAGCTTGACCTATAAATATTTTCAGGGGGAAAGGGGGAATAAAAGCTCTCGCCCGGTGGAGATTATCTTTTTTTGAGAAGAATGAGACTTGAGTAATGTGAAAGGTTGCTGTAACCCAAAAAGCTATTTATAAAATGTTGTGAGAAATCTTATTCGTGCTGGTCTGCTTATTATTGAGAGGAGAAACTCTTTCTCTTTCACTTTCTCGCAAAAATGAATATTACGCAGGTGCGAACAGTCTTTTGAGAATCGTGCGTAAGAAGCTGCATTGAGGAGTTTAAAGCAGAATATTTTTTGCAAGTACTCAAAATTTTACGACCGCATTTCAGAGCAATTGAATTTTGTCGTGAATAAATTCGAGCAATTTGATAATTAAAGTATATATAACTCAAAACTTTCTCATAAATCATTCGAGCACTTTGGGCGAATTTTCTTATGAGCTTCTGAAATTCGACAAAAGAATTTCATCATTTCTGTTACGTTTATCTTAAGTCAAATTAATTATCTGTATTAAGTGATTATTCATTATTATTACATTTCACAAATATGCTTTAAAAAGAAGTCTGATTAAAATTAATATCAACGATGACAAGCGACGCTCAGATTTTGATATGAAACAGAGATAAATGTCAAATCGCATCTCAATAATTTTAAATTAAGTAATAATGTAGTATTATGCAAGTTTATATTTTTAAACAAAAAGGAAAAGTACAATTTCAGCGAAAAAGTAGCAAAGAGTAAAAAAAAAATGAACATGCGCTATCACGAGCTTTCTTCTTCATTACACGTACACATTAAATCCCAAAGAAGCTGTAAATCAAATATAACCAATATCACAATCGCGAACTGCATCGCGCTCAAAGTTTAACGAGCCAACAAAGAGCGAGCTCCGATCGTCCGGCGAAGAAGCGCGTCGTCAAAATCAGCGAGGAACCGCTCTCGAGGCAGGTCACTTACCCCGCAGCCGATAAGCTTCGACTTGCTCGCGGCGAAAATCAAGTCGTTGGATCTCCCGGCGCATGCGTTTGCGTACACGGCTTCGAGAAAGGGAAAGAGCAGCGCGAAGAAGCTGTGGGTCAAAGTCAAAGAGGCGCTCGCTCGCGTCGCCTCCCTCTCTCTCTCTCTCCCCCTCGGCGGTGCTTTCACACACCGTCGCAAAGAAATTGAGCGGCGGGCAGCACGTGCCGAGCGCGTGCTCCTCCTCCGCGGCGCGCTCTTCCTGAAGCGCGCGCGCATAATTAATTAGGAAAATGAGGTTGCTGAAAAGGGGCGCATCCATCAGCCGCGGCTATCTCCCGAGCGGCCTATTACTCAAATTGTCGCGATACTTTAATTCCAGCGCGAGCCGGCACTTTCAGAGCTGGGCAAAGTTCACGCCGAGAACGAGGAAGGATGGTAAATCGGTCGCTGCCGGCTTCTAGCTGGAAGCTCCGCTTGGGTGTGCCTCCTCGCGGCGAGAGTAAGCGCGAGGTTCCTTTTGAACGAAGCCCATCCGTCGTGCTTTTACGCTCCTCTCGAGCTCGTGAAAATTTGGAAAACAAAAGAGAAGCTAAAAGCTTCGGCAAAGAATTCCCGAGCTTGAAATCCAAGCTCGAAACTGTTGCTCGCTCGGTCAGCCGGCGGCGCGAAAAAGTGAATATTAACTCGTTCGCCGGGCAGCCGCGCCCTCGGGAAGCCGATAAGCTTTTCCGCGCGCTCGTCCATCACCGCTCGTACAGAAAATCCCGGCTGAGCCCCGGCGCGTTGCATACAAGCGGCGCCTTATCTTCGCTCCGCGGCGCAGTTCGACTTAGCCGGAAAAACTCGGCTAGAGAGAGAGAGAGAGAGGGAGGGAGAGAGACAGAGGCGGAAGAAAAATTGCAGATATATGTGCGCGCGCGGCTATTGACGCGAGTCAAGGTCTCGGAGCGGGCGCGTTTCAAAATGCTCGCTTCTCTCTCTCTCTCTCTCTCTCTCTCTCCCTGGCGGTGTGTCGCTGGAAATCTCTTATCGGGATAAGTGCCGCGAGTGAAGGTTTCGCTCGGGGGAGATAGTCACGCTTGGACGGCCGGACAAACGGCGCCCTTTCTAGCGAACTTGCATTCTTTTTCTTTTTTTTCTTCTCTTTCGCCGCGAGCCGCCGCGGTTCAATGCAGTTTATTGTCTCGAGGCGGAATGAACGGCGGCGGCTATTTTTGCCCGTTTAATGCTGCGCGTATTTTCCAGATGTCGAAAAAAGTATCGCTCGCAATAAAGAAGCCTAACAGCTGTAAAAATTGCTTGATTTTATCTCCCGAGAAGCACGTGACGTTTACGAGGTTTTTTTTTTTAAAATACGTACCTATAAATAAATCTGCGGACATAATAAAGTGAATTTAGCAAAAGCATAAAAGATTTAACGCAAACACGAAGTGTAATGCACGTGAGTTGCGTAGCTGCAGTTTTTGGAAAAAAAAGAAAAGTAACGCTCGACGAATTTCTTAACCGTCAATTTATTCCTCCGTACAAATAAGCGAAAATCAATCTGTTTGCATAAAGCTAAAATATCGGATCTATAACGCAAGGAAAATATTATTTATTCTACCAATAAATAACCTCTCCTCGGCGAAACGAGCCGCAGCAGTCGTCGAATCTCAACAAACTCCCTCGCCCCCACTTGGCACTTGGATTTCACCGGCGAAAGGCAAGCAGCCCCGACAATCCCCCTTTATTTGCGGCGGGCCATCGTCAACGTGGCGCACGGGAAATGGTGCTTTGGCAGGCAAAGCGTTGCCGTCGGTATTCGCGAGTTCCAGGCGCCCGGAGCTCTTTTCCGATGCCGCTCTCGCGAGTATCGGGAGTATTAGTCCGATCTACTTTCGAATGACTGTTTAATGGCCGGGGAAAAAAGCCGGGTGTAGAATGTCGGATCAAGGTTCTCGCGGGGTAAACATTCTAATTAAAGGCTGGCCAGTAAAGATAAGAGTGGGTATTTCGAGGCGTATCGTAAACCAATATCGCGGAATTTATAGTGTCCATTTGCAAAAAGTCACTCGTACATATAATGAACGACGAATGCAGTTTGCGGTCCATAAATTAAAGCGGATCAGAGTTATATGTAGGTTATTAATCGTAATTTACGGCCGGCTATTTATAGCCGGCTAGAAATATCTCTTGAAATAGAAACTCGATGTAATCTAGCGTCCAGAGGTGCTCGATAGAAAATTCCTTATCGATCCCATCGAGCCTCGAGAGGTGGGCGAATTAAAAACTCCCGGCGCGACTACTTCCAATCGATAAGGAATTCCGCGCCGTAAATTCCGCGCCGAGTGACAACCGGCGGGGGGGGGGGAGGGCAAGCCCGCTGTTTGTTTAAGCTATCTGCAATAATAAGGAGAAAAAGCGAGCCGCCGCCGAGGTGTACGTACGTGCGCGCATGACGAGAAGGCGAGCGACTGCCCGCGCGCGAGCGAGATAAATTTTAATGCACTGCCAAAGCCACTTCTCGCTCGCAAAAACGGCTTGCCGCTCCAGTTGCCCGTCGATTTCTCGCCGTTTTTCTGCGCGCTCGGCTGTGCACCTCGCCTTTTGGAGCCTTTATCCGAGGGAAATCGATTACAATAATCGGGCGAAAAGGCGAGCGTCGTTTCTTTCGGGCCGCGCTCGGCCTCGCGCGTCGATGATGTGATTAATGAGATAAGTCAACCTTGTTTTCGTGCTCTTTTTATCAATTTAATGCGCGAGTCGATTGGAGCAGGCGGCTTTTTTACCCGCCGGCATAATGCGATTTCATAAAACGGGCCTCGGCTTTGTAAATGCGGAATATTGATTTTTCCTCTGTAACGAGCGAGACTCGCAGGTAATAAATTTCATCGTCGATTTGCAAATGAAACTTTTAAATTCGCATTAGAAATTAGTTTTACTTGTCTCGCGGGTGGAATAACGGAAGGCACAAAGATTATATCTTTCCTTACTGGATCAGCCTATTTGTTAAATGGAATACTCGATACCCAATTGTCCGGGACAATTTGGCCTGAAATCTAGCCAAAGGACGCAAAGCGCACAGTACGTATCGAAAGCAGGCCGACTCCGGCTCTAAATCAGCCTCCCCGTAAATCGCGCGCCGGCAAAGACAGCGGCAGGAAGCGTCCGTTGATGATTCGGCTGTACCCGGCAGGCCCGGGCGCTGCAGCCTCCGGCTCGTAAATCAGCCGGCGCTCGATTCCGCGCTGCCTTGCGTCCCCCCGGAGCGAAGAGTTTTTCGCTCTCCGCCGCGGCGGCGGTTGCGCAAGCCGCGCGCGCTGCTCTCCTTTTCCGCGTCCGAGCCGAGAGCCGAGCAGCGCCGCTTGCTTTCGATTTCTATTCCAGCCTGGCTTTTCGGCTCTTTCCGTGACGCGCGCCTCGCGAATAATCGGCCGCGAGCTCTATTCTCGTAAGCGGATCGTTTAAGCGTCATTGTTTGAGTGCCTCTGATCGGCGATGCATCTCTCCCGCCCGACCTTACTGCGCCGTTCCGGCTCTCTTTCGCTCCTTCTCTTTTTATCTCGGAAAGTTCCTCGCGTTATTTTCGGGCTAATCGGCCGATTAGATTAGTGCAGCCGGTCGGAATGCATCAGTAAGACTTCAGTCAAGTGCACCGTTCTTTTCAGCTCTCGGACTGACGATTCGGTGCCTCGCGCTTCGTAAACACGCGCGAGTGATAAGCCGACGGAGAAGCCGCTGGTGGAAGACAAAGAATGGTTATTTAAGCATACAATGTAATCAGACATGCAGATGGTACATTGTTTCGGAAAAGAGAGTTTTAAAAATGGCCAAGATCGATGGCCAATTCGCTGCCTGTAATTTAATGGTCGAAGATGCGCGATTACTTTCAAAACTCAATGAGGTCTACAGCTTTTAGTTCGTTATTAGGCTTTAATGCTGAATTTTGCAGATCGAGTTACCGTTAAAAATAAACTTCGAGCAAGTTGATTGTAGCGTTAGTCAAGTTGCTGACTTGAATTATCACGATAAACACGGATTGTTACTTTTCCCTCGCGCGGCTTTTCTAAGCGATTTGCATAAGCAAGGTATAAAAGTCTTTTGTAAAAACGAGTAAATCCGTTAGCTTATCCATTACTTTATCATATTTTAATAAGGAACGCAGTAACGCCACAATTACAAAGTAGCTTCTAATGAAGCAAAAACTTCTTTATTAAAAGCTTAGAGCATCGGCATGAATAATTCAAGAAAACTGAATCAGCGCAACATGTCGGCCGCGGGGCATAAATTATGAGCTTTCGAACAAAGAGATTAGATTCGCCCGCTCGGCGGGCATTCCGCTCGAAAATCTCCTCGAGGCGAGCCGGAAAGAATCTCCCGGGTGAAAGACGCGCAGCGATTATGCCATCTCAATAAATAGCCCGGGCTCGCGCTCTCGCTCCTCGTAAATCAGCGGCTTTCTTCCGGCGACTTTTCCGCGGAGCGTCGTCCCGGCGTCTGGTCGCGGCGCGTTATTCCGTTCCGGCGTTTCGCTATTCAAGGATACTTGTCGCGCGCGCCTATCGCTTAGCTGCTCGCTCGCTCGGCCGAGCTATAAATAGCCCCGCGCGCGCGTTCGTTTATGAATAAATGAAAGCCCGCCGCGCGCTCGCTTTTTCTTTTTTCTTCTTTTTCTAGCTTCGACGCGCAATACTTTCGCGGCTGCGGTGGATTCGCGCGAGTCCGAGAGGTCGCCCCGGAGACGGCTTCGCCGAGGCGCAGCCTCGTTAACGAACGATTAAGTATTGATCTTGTCCTGTCGAGCCGTTCCTTCGCGGGTTTTTGAGCTTTTTCGAGCTGTCTTATCGGGGCTGCGCTCGATTTCTATTTCTTTCGCTTGATTGCTCCGGCAACAAGTGGCTCTTGCTTTTGTATTTTTCTAATTTAATGCTGCAAGCTCTCGTTTTTACTCGTTTACTTTTCTTTCGAAACGTCATTATTTTATTTATAATAATTTTCATTTCTGTTTTTAATGCTTAATTATTATTTACATTGAATTAAATTAATCATCCTTAAGCAAAATCACTTTATCAAATTACTAAACTTTTCAAAGCTAATACACATTTGCCATTGAGGCTATTTTTAGACGGCGCGGTATTTATCTGATTAGATAAGCGTCTAGTAGATCGGAATTAAACCGGCCGGATTATGTTTCGGAAGTGGAAATTAAAATTTGAGGTCAGCGAATAGCGTTGGAAAAAAAAAATACACCGCGGCACGACTGTTGTAAAGTCATTTTTCAATTCAGTTCTTCTATCGCTTCGCCAATCATTTAATTAGAAAAGTGCACAACAAAAAAGCCGAGTTATTAACGGCGACACCGAACGCTAAAAATAGACCGACAGTAAAAACCAATAAGCTCTAAGGTCTATTTATAGCGGAGTTTTTTAAATTTAGAAACCCATCGATCCGGCCGTCAGAAATCCGTCTGCCAGCCGAGACCCTGAATTCCGTCTCTCCTTGACTCCCGCGCCGCGTCTCGCCGATTGCGAAATATCGGCTTATCGGCTCCCGCTTAACGGCGTCGTTCACGTCATCGGAAGTCAGGAGCCGCGAAAACGAGAGCAAATCTCGCCGGGGAAAGGCCGCAGCTCCCCCTCGTTTTTTTGCCCGTCCTCTCTGGGCGCAACGTCCTTTCGATCGGCAATTGTTCCCTAACGAGGCGGTAATCGCGAATTATTACTCCATTGTTTGCGACGCGCCGCGATTCATTGGCCAAGGGAGGCAGGCGGCTCGTTCGGCAGGGACCGACCGAGCGTTTCTTCGATTTCGTCGGGAGCAGCTTCCACGTCGCTTGCGCTGATGATTGCCCTCGTCGCCGGCAATAAGAGTTTCGACGGTGTTGCGTAAGCAGAAAAATTTTAATAACTGATCAGTTATGCTCTGCCGCGCGCGAAAACTTTCCATTGCCTCGGGGGGAGGGGAACTATTCCGCCCCCCCCCTCCCCTCGAGTGGCAGTGACAAATCAAAATGATAATTTCAATACACGAAAATGCCGGCTTACTTGTATTGGCTAGTTTTTGTCGGAGCGTTAGTCACTTCGATCGGCGGATTTTTAGCGCTCATAAGCCTATTGTTTGCACGGTTACTTGGAATTTTCATTTGCAAAAACCTCGAGCATACGCACAAAAGAAAATAGGTGATTAATTGACGCGAGAAGTGACAGTCACACAATAGTTCATTAAAAGTGACGACGCAGCGTCGAAAAAAAGTTTCTCGAGCTGCGATAAAAAAAGCCTTTCTCAACGAGAGCAAAAAGAGAGAGATGTCAATTAATTCGGTCTGCGGTGCCGGTCGAAAAAAAGCCGTCTGACTAAACACTTCCTCTTTCTACTAAAACTCCCGTCGAGCCGAGAAAGCGCAGCTCAGCAGTCTCCCGGGAAAGATCGGAGAACTCGAATTTTCGCCCTCATTATCGCGAACACGAGTTTGAAAGCGTGCAGCGATCGCCGCCGCGTTCGACCTCCTCTAATTAGTCTCTCCTTATCTCGCGCGCAGGCCTCCGACGCTCCGCGGACTCCATTGAACCTGCAATCTCTCAATCTCGCTTCTCCTTTGTCTCGGATTCCTCGCTGCTCCGATTTCGCGCGCATAATGAGCCTCGTTTGTACTTGGGCGGATTTTTCCCCACCCGCAGCTCCGCTCGTCGTTTCCCGACGAGAGGGGTCTTTCCTTTTTGCCGGGGAAAGCTGCCGCTGAACGAGCTCTTTGTACTTGCGCGACAATCGGCTCTTCCGCGCTGACGCTCGAGCTTGCGTTCGATCGTTTCTGATAGACAGAGGAGATACGGAGCTTAAGCGACGGAGTTAGGAAACGCGCTCGAGTATCGTTTACTATCTTCCATAAATCTGCGGATATATTTTGCGTTTTAAAAATTCTCCCGCTGAGAGCATTATTTACGGCCTGCACAATGTCGTAAATTCAAAGCTAACACCCGTTAGAACCTCTTGCATTTTGTGTTTTAATAGATCATGTCTGAATTAACCGTGAATTATTTCGTTTTCCATAAGTTGAGTCCGCATTACTTAGCGCATAATTATTCAGGAATAAGTCACGTCGACGTCTTTATTTATTGTCCAGTAGCTTTGTTATTCCTCGAGTTTCTTGTGAAACGAAAAATGCTCGCGGTAACCCTGGTACATACCAAACGCGCGGCAGATTGCTTGAACACCGTTTCTTTCAACATTGCAAATTTGTCTTCGTTCAATTATCCATTCACGTTCCCGGGATAATTTACAAATTAGCCAAATAAATTCTCCAGACCCTGAAACGGGGAATTTTTCCCATTAAACACTTCTGCATCGATAATGTCTATAAATAAAAAAGTTTATTTAAAAATCTCCAAGTCGCGCGACATTGCCGCACGGAGCGATGTTATTTTTGCTGAAAATTTCTGTCCGCAAGGCGTGCTCAATACGTGCGCAATCTTCTCTCCGCGGATATTTAATTGATATTTTTGGAACTTTTATATCGCGTACGAAAATAAACGGCATACATTTTCGGCGAGCGCGTAAAAGTAGTTCCTTTGAGACGGTTTCGATCGGAGTCGAAGCGTTCGGCCATACTTGACTTGCAAATTTCAGGCGATTTAAATTGTTAAACTTCCGTAGGAAAAACGTGCGTCTTATTTTATTTGTATACAGATTAGGCGAAACTGATACTAAAATTTTATTACGATTTAATTAGCCGGCTCTTAAAATACATAGATTCAATAACTTTGGCGCATTTTTCATTCTGTCATTTTGCATGCTAAATTTTACGATTCCTTTCGAATTTATTTTAACTTAATAACTAGTTTTGTGTTTTTCCCATTAAAATAAAAATTAATTTATATCAAGGATACTTTTTAAACTAAAAATAGAAACTTTATGATTCCACAGAAAGATAAGAATAAAGCAAGAGTCTACTGTTGATACATTGAAATTACACGGAGAGAAATACCTGATTAAAAATTAGTATAGTCTATCGTAATCGAAGGACAAACTCGCACTATCCTG
>JAWWEM010000010.1:8851668-8868074 GCA_035582935.1 Ormyrus thymus
AGGATAGTGCAAGTTTGTCCTTCGATTACGATAGAGTATACTAATTTTTAATGAGATATTTTTCTCAGTGTAGACTTGTATTTATAAGAACTGCTATCGACCTTATTTTTAGACGCCTTGTACACAACGACACTCATTACAACATTACCTGCTCATATTCGACTGATAAAGCCGTTTACAGGAAAGACAAATATTTCGTTTCTGCATTCATCTTATTGATTAAAATTTCAAATGAGGCTTTGTGCTTTGTGCGAAGCCACGCGTTGCCAATGTATACATATATTCAGACGTGCGCTCGTGACGTTTTTTTTTTCTTTTTTTTTGTTATTTCCAAACTTTACGATTATTTGCTCAAAGCTGAAAACTTTTGTCCAAGCACCGACCATAAATATCGCTCGAACCTTGCAATTCCCATCCTCGGCCGTATACTCTCTCAATTACTCCCAGTCCCCGATCATTCGAAAACTCGCGAAAGCCGATCCGTCAGCCGGCCGACACACGCGGAGCCAATGATACGCGTCGAAGAGCCCAGAACGCCGCGTGCCCGGGACGTTACAACCGCGCCGCGTGTGCGCGTAACGACATCATCCGCGCCGACGCGAGCTCGCGGCTGCCGAGCGGCCGCAAAGCTGCGCCCGACAATGCGGACGCTCGAATTTACGATTCGCAAATTGATTTCCAAGGAGGGGCAAGGCGCGCGAGTCGCCGGCAGCCGCACAATCGACGCATAAACAACGGCGAGAGGACGACTCGCGCGCTCTCAAAACTCGCGCGCGCGGCGGAGCCTCGGCTATTTCGAAAATGCGCTCGCGCCTCCGTTCGTTTCGATCTAACGAATAGCCCTTTGTTCGGCCGCGTCGTTTGATCTTCTGCCGATTTCGCGTGCGGACATCTGCCGGGACTGGAGATCGGGGACGCGCGAATTCAGCGGGAGCTCAAGTGAAATCCTTTGCGAAATAAGAAGCTTTTTTAAACAATAATATATTCTACATCCGTTATCTCGATCTAATTTTAGCTTTTGGCGCAAGCATTGTTTTTAAAAGACGTCGGCGGATAAAGAACTTTTCAGGGAATTTAAAATCGCTGCTCTCAGCGAATCTAAATTGACGATGCATCGTAAATTTGTGGCGGTCATAAATTTTAAAATCAGATTAATATCGCTCTAATAATGGCACTCAAAACGGTTTTTCCTGATTAAGATTCCGTCAGTCGACTCGTGGCTGGGCTCGTGGGATGATGTAGATATGACATAAATCACTTGAAAATTGAACCTCTTATTGATTGGCCTGGCTATAAATCAGCCGATTCGCGTAACAGCTATATTAATTCGACGCGCCCCGCGTCCCGTCTCAAGCGGAACCTTCACCCCGCGATTAAAAAAAAAACTCTGCCCCGCTCGCAGCGTCAGGCGCAAGAAAACTGATTTTCCATTCCGATCCGAGCGCGGCAGAGCCGCGATAGCTTCGGCAAAGAAAAAAAAAACTGTTGAATTACCTACCTTGCGAAACTTTGATTCTCGCCTCGAGAGAGCGTTCTCGAAATTCCCTCTCCGCTCGTAAAGGGCGCAGTGTATAAGCCGGCGGTCTTCGCCTGTGTGCGTGCGCTCGGCGAACGTTATTCTCGGCCGCAGTCGTCTATATTTAGACACGAGACCACCTTGAGAGAGAGAAAGAGATAGAGCGAGAGAAAGAAAGAGAGAGAGAGGGAGAGAGAGCGCATAACCGCCTCGGTCGAGCGCACGCCGGACACCACCGGAGGGGGGGGGGGCGGGGGAAGGGTTGTGCAACGCCCGCGTGCATTGTCCGGCAAAAAAAGGAGGAACTCCAAGCTGCTGGCTTCTCCTTCGCTCCTCTTCTGCGCCGCCGCCGCAGCCGCCGCCGCAGCCGCCGCTGCTGCTTACCCCGGGCCATTGTTCGACCGGTTTGCCGCGGCGTCGTCTCCTGCGCCGAGATAGAATCGAGAGCGCGCTCCTGCCCCCTTTCGGGACGCCTTGCTCCTTTTCTCTAGCTGCCCTCGATCCTCCGCCGGAGACGGCTCGGCGAGGGAGCTTTGCCGAAAGTTGCCGAGGCGATAACTAAATACACGTCCGCTTTGTTCCCGAGACCTCTCGCGCGTCTTTTCTCTCAAGCTTAAGTCGCTCGCTTAAGATTACCTTTCGGCTATTCGAATGGATTCTCCCACTAATGGCCTATTGGTTAAGATTCGAGGCGCTCCTCCGCGAACTCAATTACGTTAGACACGGAACAGCTTATCAAACATTCCACCTCTCTCGTACGCTGGTTGAACATAATCATCCATCGCAGATCCCGATAAACTCCCTCGGAAGCAGCCGGCATCGACAAGCTCCTCCGCTCGCGGCTGCGATCCAACAAGCGCCGCCCGGTCGTCAAAATTAGACAGCTCATTACTTCTAATTGGCTCGGGCTTAATTAAAGCCGCTGATCGGATCGGAGGTCCAGAGCGCCGAATCTCTCTCCGCCGACGGCTCCCGAGGTGGCGCGATCTCTCGGGCAATTAAAGAGCGCCCGCTCGCACGAGAGATCCGAGCGAGGCGATCGAGCGCGGACCGGCAAGAGCGGAGCTCCGAGCGACGTTCTCTCTCGATCGCGGCTCGAGTCTGTCGCGCGGCGACGGAGAGAGTCTTCCGGCTGCGATCGGCGCACGCGCCGAGCGGGCAACAGGTGTCGAGTGCGTCCGGGCTCCCGAGTGTTTCCGCGAGCGTTTTTTCTTTCTCTTCTGTTAGTGGCTCGGGGCTCTTTTCTTTTCGCGCGCGGCGAGATCGAATTCGATTCTGCCCGGCTTGGTTGAATAAACGGAGACTTGGCGCTTTTTCACGCTGCGTTTATTCGAGCCCTAAAAAAGTAAAGTTTTCGAAAAATTCGAAAGGACGGACATCTCGGGATAAGGCGCGTTTGCGAAAACAAAAGAGTCGAGGCGTTACCGAACGAGAAGCAAAAAAATACGAGTACGTCGAGGAAAAAATGAAGCAGCTACACGTGCGGAACACTGCAGCAAAGCAACCGTGACGATTTTGAAAAAAGGACGGAGGCTCGCTGAAAACTCACCGGAAATCCCGGATGATTTCGCGGGAATAAATGGCCACTTTCGGGGAATCCCTCTTAATCCTTTACACCGACCGGAGTAAATTGTGCCCGGCAACGTACACGCGAACACTATTTATTGCTTAACCAAAAGTCAAGGGCCGAGATCACTCAATAATATATGAGGCCGACCGGATCAAGGGTCCATGATTCGGAATAGTAATTAAATCGTTTAGTCCTTCGCTTTTACGAATGTGTATCTCATTTAAATTTATTTACAAGAACGGTAGATTAATATTAAATTACAAGTTTTCGCACCAAGCTTATTAATCAGTAACGATGAAAAATGCCGAATAAATAAAAATTTGATATTTATAGCTACTTAGTTAACACAGGAACGTCCAAAATTTGTGCATTGAAAAACGTTCTCCTTTCGCTCTCACAAAACGAATCCTCCTCGCATTAATTCGAAATTAAAAAAAAAAAGAAACTCGACAAACTTAAATTTCGGCGCCGGTGTATTAGTCGTTCGCGCCGAATACCCGGCGATTTATCCTCCCGTCGCTTTCCGCGCCAGACGACGGCTGCGAGCGGCGCGTCGCTAATGGAGGTCCGCTTTGAAATTGTTTTTAAATGAAAAGGTCGCGGCACTTAGCATAAAGGCAGCCCCCGCGCCCGCCCGAGTGCAGAAATAACGCGTTTAATCGCCAAAACAAACCATTAAATCCCGCGGTTACTCAGACGTTACGCCAGATTTATACAGCCGGGGAACCGTTGCCGGGAGAGGCGCCGAGGCAAAAATTCGAAACGGCTCGAGTTCGGCTCGGGCGGACCCGATGAATAAATGGCGGCGTCGGGTCTTGTATACGTTTAACTACTAATTACGTCGGGAATTTATGAAATAAAAGATAGATTAGCCGACGTTCTGCGGGAAGCCTCATTTATTTGCGAGCGCTGATTATTCTGAAGAGGAGTAATGAGGTATTTCCGTCAAAATAGAAATACGACTAGAAGCTAAGGAATTTCTTTCGGAATCCTTTATTAGCGTTACAGCTATACCCTCAACGATTTGTAAATTTGCACGCTTCCATTCTTTTCATAATAGTTATTTGCTTTCAAGTTAATTACATTTACTACGCATTAGAAAGTAATTGCAAAATCCTCATTTACATGAAAATCGCCCATTCTTTCCTCTAACAAAGTAAATCTAGAGGAAAAAAATAGTTAAATAAATCAATTCGCTGCCGTCGGAGTCACGCCGCGAAGAGAGCAAGCAGCCGAGCGAGCTTCTTAATCCGTCGATGCTTATCGCTCGGAAAGCATCGCTCAGCCTTCGGCAATCAAAGAATCAAAAGGACACACTGCCAGACACGCGAGAGAGCGAGCACAAAAGCCTCGGCGGCGCCCTGCGCTTACACCGCTCTTCGCGTCGCCGTCGCTATATATAACCCGCCGCGATCGCCGGCAAAAAGGATCAGCCGCGACACAATGTATCTGCCGCGACGCCGCTGAAATAATAAGAATCCGTCCCGGCCGCGCGCCGCGTCGCCTTTAATTTATATGTTAATGAAGCGAGCTTGCATTCCGAGCCGCGCGCCGAGCAATTTTCTTGCCCTCGCGCGTTCCGTTGGCGGGCGCGCTCTTTTCCCGGGGAGAGGATGCTTTTTCAATCGGCGCGGGGGGGGGGGGGGGGAAAGGGGGCGGCAGGTGTCGGTTTGGCGCCACTTGACTTCTGCCGGGCGCCGAATTTCGGCTCATGAATTATGCATGCTCCGCTGAGAATTTTCGTATTCTTGGCAAGGCGAATTTTAAAGCGTTGGCTCGCTTTGAATAAATAATTTGTTTTGCAGGCGAGCTTCGAGGCGAGTGAAATTATTGCCTTTTCGTATACACCTTCTGTGCTTTTCCTATACGCCGGATTACCATACAAGCGTCCATTCGTTTCATCGATAACCCAATAAATTAATCCGCGACCAAAGAAATATACTGCCTCGGATATTTTCTCAATATCTCTTTAATCGCCTTCGTCGCTATACCCTCGGAGCCCGCCGAGAGAAAAAAAAGCACCGCCCGATCCTCGCGAAACGCCAAGACAAAGCCCCCCCCCTAGTAACACAATATCCTCTCCGGCTCCGAAAATACACCTCCTTCCCGGTGCCGAAAGCGGCCGAAAGCGACCGAAAGCGTCGGCTCCTATGCACCGGTGCCTAAAAATAGCCCCGCGGAGCCCGAGGAGCGCAAAAAAAAAGGACGAGGAGGCCGGCTCCTCCGAGCCGTGCATCCTTCCCATTGATCCTTGCCTCTCTCGCGCGTCGGCAGACTCGGCCGCCTCCTCCCCCCTCTCGCGGCCGCCACCCCAGAGAGACGCCCGGCTATATTTAACACCGATCCGGCCTCTCTCACGCTCGCGAACTTTGGGCCCCGTCGTTTTGCGGTCGTTTCTGCCCGGGGGGGGGGGGGGGGGGGGGGGAGGGAGCGATTTTCAGATGCGCTTGCAGCTGATTTAGAGGGAAAGTTTATGGGTTTAATTAGTTGTAAATCCCGAGGGTACTGGGATGACGGGAGGATGTGTTTTTAATGAGAGAAAGCCGCGGCGGCCGTGCATGACTGATCCTCGCTTCTTAAATTATTACCGGGCCGCTTGCGGCTTTTTAACCGGGACTAGTTTCTTTTCTTGCAACTTGATTTGACTTTATTTTAATTTTGCGTCTGCGCGTGCAGTCCAGACTCGGAATTAGAATTTCGCGAAATAATTACGCAAACGAGAACAGATGTTATTTTCTAGTTACCAAAGATAAGTATCTAAGCTATTTGAATAATTTGAATGGCGATCGCCCGTTTTTCTCCCATTTATGAAACACCCTTTTTTCCACATGTTCTAGCCATTTACTAGCGATTTCGGTCAATTGGCCATAAACGGGCCTCTACCACAGGCATTGGACAGTTTTTAATCATTAAACAATATGAATATACTACTTAATAAATTCATTCTTGATTTCTAATGAAAACGCTAAAACGTTACCCTAAAAAGAAAGCAGCGGTCTCGTAGTACACGAGTATTCGAAGCATTCGTCTCGTCGCCAGGTATTATCAAATTTATCAAATTTCCGTCCCTCATCCTCTTATTGGATGTGCTGATCACCCAGTATTCGTTTAGGTAGACACTGCAATAATACAGCGCAAAATAGCATATCTCAAATTTTACTTTCGACCAATTTATCAATATTACCTGCCAATCGTGCCTTAGATTTATTTCCCTCGCGAAAAAGGCGCGTCGTCCAGCCCTCGCTGCGCGCCAACGCAACGGACCGCAAGCTCGGCTATAACGGACGCAACGCTGCTTCGGTCGTGATTGCCGGGTCGAGTTTGACGACGACGACAGGCAGATCGGACGCGGATGATCGTGCGACAGCAGCCGCCTGGATATTGGCTTTGTTTTTGAGAGAACGCGGAAAAAGCTGCGGAATCAAGTTTTTGATAGTAAAATGAAATCGCATTGAATTTTGTAATGAAATATTCAGTATTCAGGCGCATTTTTTCATTGCGCATGTATTGGGAAGTTATTCAAATATTTTTTATTATCAAGTGTGTTAAGTAGAAAATAAAAATCAACGACAATATTAGCACGTCGCTACTTTTAAAAGCCTGTTTTTTTTTTTATTTTCTATTCTACTTCTCGAAGTTCTCTACTTTTAATTATTAAACGTAAACGATTTTTTTAATATTACTGCCTTAACTCAACAGCCAACGATATTCAGTTTTAAAATGCTTCACTACTTCCGAATATGTTGCTTTTTTCTTTTAAGAGAGGAGGAAGGATCACGATAATTTTAGCTTCAAACAATTCGAATTCATAAATAAAAAGATCCCCAGAATTTATACAGACTTGTTATCGTGTGCAGAAATGCTCGGACTACAAGGCATCGAACGTGAACACGTTCGCGCGGACGGAGCCGCCGGACACGCAGGTGACCAAGTCGGTGATCGCCCTGCTGCTGCACTACAACTGGAACAAGTTCAGCATCATCGCGGAGAAGCCCTGGTCGACGGTGGCCAAGTCCCTGCAGGACCAGGCCGGCAAGAACAACCTCACCATCAACCACTTCCTCAGCGTCGAGGACAGGCACGTCTGCTGCGAGGACAGGCTGCCCTGCTGCCAGGGCGGCGGCTGGTTCCCCATCATCCAGGACACCAAAAACATGACCAGAAGTACGCGCTTTTGTCCGACGCACTTTCGTTTGTCGGTGCTTTCGAAATTTGATTTCTCGGCGCTGGCGACTCTTTGTATCTCGGCTTCTTATCTGCTAATTCTGTAATGCTCGCGATAAATCTTAATATCCCACTCGACTTTAATCCTTTTACGTAAGCTGTTTCGTTGAGATTTATTCGATTGCTGCCGTTTGATAAGGCTGTCATGTAGATCGTCCGATTCAATTAGATCCAAAGCAGCAGCAATGTATGTAATGTCGAGTGGAAAAAATTAAAATGAACTTTACTCCTTCGCTCGAGCCTCATTACACGATTACAATCGCTGTAATTGCCAGCTGTAAAGTCCAACTAACGAATCCTCTCTTCTTGCAGTTTACATATTTCTTGGAACCCCGATATCGCTCATAGAATTCATGAACGCTATGCAAAATCAGAGGCTGCTCGACAACGGCCAATACATGGTGATATACGTGGACATGATGACGTATACGCCGAAGGAAGCAATGAAGTACTTATGGAGTTAGTATATACTTTTTACGATTGTAACGTCCGTACAAGAAAATATTGTCGTTCGCGTTTTATTCGTTCGTTTATTTTTTATAATAAATTCAAGAACCGTCCGCGCAATAATTTATTAGGTTCGTAAGTATGGAATAAACTACGTCGGTACTTAACTTCACTTCGAACTTAATCAGACCGTAACGGCTGTAATAAAAACTGTTATATTTTAAGATTACGACATAATTTTTTAATTACGTGGCTGATAACACAAACAGTATGTTTAAACATTGTTGCAAATCCTACGCATTTTAATTTTAAATTACTTTTCCACAAGTTTCTGCTCAGCCAACATTTCCTATATAATTAAGTTTATTACACGTTGCCTTGTTAAAAGTATTGTAAAAAAAATCAGTATGTCTTTATGAAGAATTTAATAACAGTAGCTCGCATACTACAGTTTTTCTTTTTTTACACAGCAATAAATAAATGTGATAATATAAAAAATTATTTTCAATAAATATATTTGTCCGATCGACCTTCGTGGGTAATTTTCAAGATAATTACTCGTACGAAATACTCGACTAAAAGGAGCTCGCTTCACTTTCGCAGAGCCGGAGCACTACGACAACCTGAAAGATTGCCAAGATCCGAAGGACAAGGACTTCCTCAAGAGGGCCCGATCCCTCATGGTGGTGGCCTCAACTCCGCCGACGCAGAATTACGAGGTGTTCACGCAGAAGGTTCGCGACTACAGCAGCAAGGAGCCCTTCAACTTCCCCGTCCCCGAACGCTTTCTTCTCGACAAATTTGAAAAGGTGAGCCACCAGCTGTCCCCCGACCTCGATTAGTGCCGCCTGTTTTACTTTGCCGTTGCAATTCACTTTATGAGAGTGTTGGGAGCAAATAATTAATGTTGTATACGCTTTTTTCTTTAGCACGTTTCTATTTATGCGGCCTATTTGTATGATTCTGTCAAACTGTATGCGAGAGCTTTGGATCAACTTTTGAGGGATTATCCAGATCAATCATTGGAAGAAATTGCAAGCAATGGAACGTTAATTATAGAAACAATCATCAAAAATCATACGTATCAAAGTGAGTAATTAATAATACGTGCAAATTATTTGCAAAATTCTTATTGACGCGAGCTAACAATTAATCTTTTTTAAAGGTATTAGCGGAGCAACGATAAAACTGGACAGGCACGGCGATTCGGAGGGTAACTTTTCGGTGCTCGCTTTAAAAAAGGAGTCTCTTCACATACAAAATTTTTCCTGCGATTTTCAAATGAAACCGGTGGGGCAGTTCCAACAAGGTGATAATCTGGTTAGTAAAACGATCGTTTAACACTCTATTTAGCCTCCTCATCGACAAAAGACGTAACGCAAACTGAAACCTTAAAGGCTTACCGTCCATCGGAAGCAGTGGACTGGCCTGGTAAGAACAAACCAGAAGCGGAGCCCGGCTGTGGTTTCCTCAACGAGCACTGCCCGAAGGACGACACGCACTTAAGCAGCATCTTCGCGGCGGGTTTCCTCGCAGTCATGCTCTTCTGCTCCTGCGTCATCACCATGAGTATATACCGACGGTGGAAGATCGAGCAGGAAATCGAGGGTCTCCTTTGGAAGGTCGACCCCACCGAAATACATGGCTTCCCACATCTCGACACAATGATGTCCTCTCCTAGTAAGGTAAGAACGACGATTCCTTCAACTTTTCAGCTTTCGAGCCATCGAGTCGCGCTTACTTTTTTTTTAACTTTGTTTATAAATGTTTATGATACGTTTGCAGTTAAGTTTAGTTAGCGCAATGTCGTACGAGTCGAGATGTGGAGCGCAAGTTTTTGCTCAGACCGGGCATTATCACGGAGTCCTGGTGCGTATTAAGGAGCTCAAGTTCTCCAAGAAGAAGGATATATCGAGGGACGTGATGAAGGAAATGCGGTTACTTCGCGAAATCAGACACGGTAATCTCAACTCATTTATCGGAGCTTGCGTCGAGCCAATGAGGGTACTGCTACTTACCGATTATTGTGCCAAAGGAAGTCTTTATGTAAGTTCGAGTCTTCGTTGTCTCGCTGTTACCCTTTTCTTTGTACGACCTTTTAAGACTAATAAAGAACGCTGCTTCTTTCAGGACATCATTGAAAATGAAGATATAAAGTTAGATGATATGTTCATTGCGTCTTTAATTTCTGATCTCATTAAGGTAAATTTAAATCTATAAAATTATTACATTTATGATGTTTGTTTTGTATTGATTTTAACAATGAAAATCCGAATTTCAGGGAATGTTGTTCATTCATGAGTCCACCGTACTAGTCTGCCATGGTAATCTCAAATCTTCAAATTGTGTAGTGACGTCTCGTTGGGTACTTCAAGTTTCTGATTTTGGTCTTCATGATATGCGCCATAGTGCCGAATGCGACAGCATTGGTGAACATCAGTATTATCGAAGTAAGTGATTAATAGCAATCTAATATCACCTAAAGTTTATGACACATTGTTTTACACGATTATTTTTTACTTTAGACTTGTTTTGGAAGGCACCGGAATTATTAAGAAATCCTAGTGCAGGTTATCCACATGGAGGAACGCAAGCAGGAGATATTTATTCTTTTGCTATAATTTTGTACGAAATTATTGGAAGGAAAGGACCTTACGGAGGTCTTAATTTAGAACCCAAAGGTTGGCAAACTTATTTAATAAAATTAAAATTAACTTTATATTACTTTCAATCAATAATTGCAGATAAGAAAAAGCGGAATAAATAAATCTATCCGTAATTGAATTTCAGAAATCGTAGATCGAGTAAAAAAGTTTCCAGAAGAAGGAGAGCCGCCATTCCGGCCAAATCTTGACGTACTGGATGACTCAGAAACGGGCTGTGCCGATTACATCTTGACTACGATAACTGATTGTTGGACAGAACGACCCGAAGAAAGGCCGGATTTTAAGATAATCAGAACGAGATTGAAAAAAATGAAAGCTGGCAAGCACCGTAATATCATGGATCAAATGATGGACATGATGGAAAAGTACGCTAACAACCTCGAGGATCTAGTCAGCGAACGTACGCGCCTTCTCATCGAGGAAAAACAGAAGACAGAGGATTTACTTCATAGAATGTTACCTGAGTAAGAATCCATTTATGATCATTAGTTTTTTATAAAATATTATCACTAGCGAGTAAATTTATATCTATATAGCATGCAAATAAAAAAGAGAAATTTAGAAATTTAGTTACAATAATTAAATAATTTTCAAAGCTAAGAAATATTTATACTTTATAGTAAGATGTTATTTTTTTTATCCTAGACCTGTTGCCAATTGCTTAACAAATGGCATTGGCGTTGAGCCCGAAGCCTTCGACCTGGTCACTATTTATTTTAGTGATATTGTTGGTTTTACAGCAATGTCAGCCGAAAGTACACCCTTTCAGGTAATTTTAAAAGCTCAGATTCAGAAATACCAAATTGACAAGCTGCGTCTAATGAAACCTAAATTTCTCTGTTAGGTTGTCAATTTCCTCAACGACCTTTATACCGTTTTCGATCGTATTATCAAAGGGTACGATGTTTATAAAGTGGAGACTATAGGAGATGCTTACATGGTAGTTTCGGGACTGCCAATCAAAAATGGAAATAGACATGCTGGAGAAATTGCATCTATGGCTTTGGAGCTGTTGAATGCTGTTAAACATCATACAATAGCTCACAGACCTTCTGAAACGCTTAAACTAAGGATTGGGATTCATACAGGTAATTAATTCTCTTTTTAATTTCCTTTCACTAAAACTATTTTTTAAAATAATTATTAATACAAAAATTTGTTTTCAGGACCTGTTGTAGCAGGAGTAGTTGGATTAACAATGCCAAGGTATTGTTTATTTGGAGATACAGTAAACACGGCTTCACGAATGGAGTCAAACGGCGAACCGCTTAAAATACATATAAGTGCCCAATGCAAAGACGCGCTAGATAAAATCGGTGGTTACATAGTGGAAGAACGCGGGTACGTACAAATGAAAGGAAAAGGGGAAGTTAAGACTTACTGGTTAACTGGAGCAACCGAAAAAGCGATACAAAAAAGAGAGGTACGCTCTCAATCCAAAGTTTTTCTCCATCTGAAAAAACCTTTAACCAACACAGAACGTATTTCCCTACAGGTTGACATAAACGATCTACCGCCGCTTTTCTGTCGTCCAAGACGCAGTCCGAAACTTACAGCAGATTCGCGCCAGGCCTCGTTACTGGCCGGTCTGGGAGCTTTAGGCGCAGGTAGCCGTCGTCAATCCAGCGTGCCAAGGCCTACGCCGGACATGGACTCCCTTTCCCAGTACGGCAACTCCAGCCCTCTGACGACACGGCCTTCTTTGATTGCGCGGAAACTTGAACGTGCACCGCTCTACCTCACCGATGGATCCTCGAAGACGACTTTAGATAACATAGTGTTTCTACGCGAGGAGACTGACACCCGCGAGAGCAATATCAAACACGTTCTTGACGATCTATTTGCTAATGCGGACAGGTACCTCTTGACTTCTAAATTTTCTTTTCTGAATGAAATGCATTAATAAAAATTTTCAAGTTTCTACATTACCTTATCATTAATTTTGCAGGCTTTCCCTAATATCTGGAAATGGTTTGCCTTCCAGTCAAACTGGAAGCGTCGTAAAGTTCCGAAAACCTTTCAGAGCACTGTCGACGATAGCCGCCTCGTCAACATCGACAAGCGATCATAATCATCCTGGACCCACGACGACAGCCCCGATCAAGAAAGTGATGATTCGCGAGTCGAGGTCTCTTGACCCATTCCCGGTGGATCTCCTAACTGGCGGCCCGAAGAAACTTGAGCCTGCTCACCTACTCAGCTGGAAAGGGCAACCGCGGAAGACGAGCTTCCGTTCTCTAGAAAACTGTGAAAAGTGCCTTACGAAGCGGCGCGATTCAAAGACCAGTTTGGCGAACGACAAACTGCTGAACAACAACTATCCCAATGGCAACGTTGGACTCCTTTTGTTGCCTACAAACCAAGAGCATGCGCTCGAGGATCGCAACTCCAACGAGATGATTCAATCGTCTCAGCGGCAGCAGCAGAATCACAACGACGACGCAGCTGAAACACCACTTCTCCTGGGCGAGAACTGCATCCTGAATACAGGTGATCTATCAATGCCCCTAAAGAGGTGGCGATCACTCGACCAAGTGCCTGGAACCAATGATAATGGAAGTAGCGGTGGAGCTTGCGTTGGTGTTGGTGCACTTCAAGACAAGAAGAGCTCGGCAAGACACTCGATCCGCAGCTGGCTCGCGAACCTCTTCAACGGGAACGGCCTGAGAAGCAGCAATGCCTCTCTCAGGCGCGGCGTTATTCCCGGCTACGATATGCAGTCTGAACGCGAGAGCATTGTCTGAGAGTGCGAATAGTTCTTTTTTTATTATTTTGATGGACGGTCTTTGGAGATTTGTTATTGTTTATATTGAATAGTATAGTTCTTACTGTGATAGGGGTCGTCGACGACGTTATTTATATTGTTCTTTTCATTGTAAAGGATTTACTCTGGTCATTCGATTTTTGAATATTTTGTAGAATTTAAGGACATTGTTATTAGACGAGGAGGATGAAATCTTTGCATTGAAACGCATTTTTTTAAATTTCCAAAATCGTCTGCTCTTGAGATAGCAACGTCGACAAAAAACGATTATTTAATTAAAAAAGAAACGGTTGTTTTTATATGTTTATATGTTTTTTGTATGTATTCAGCGAGAAAACAAATTTTTTAATTAAATAACGTCTAGGGAATTTTCAAAGACTGAGTAGGCGATTTTGCGTCTGGCTGGATTTGTGTAAATATAAAAAAGCGTATTGTCGATAGATAGGATAACGCGCAGAACATCCTCTTGAAGGCGAATGAAATTTTTATTTTAATTTTATAAAAAATGAGTGAAAAACGATATTTTCTACAGCTTTATTAGAAAAATAAGGAAGTTTATTATTTGTTTTCCTTTAACAGTTGAAAACTGTTGACAATTTGGTATTAATTTTAATGGAAATAGAACTAAAGTTTTCTATTTCGGTGATTTGAAATTTTATTTTACAACCAGAGTAAATCCACCTTATTACATTACTATTTGGAAAAAAAAAGATTTTCAATAAGTAAATATATTTATGAAGTGAATTCATAGTAAGCTATAATATATAATATCAACAGCAACAAAATCAAATTTTACATATAGTTTGTAAGAAAAGAAAATAGAAATGCCTAAAAAATGTAAGAAAGTCTTGGTTTGTTAACCAAGTTGAGAGAGAGGACTTTTTCTGTTTTTCGAGTCATCGAGAGCATGATTTATCGTTGCCATTTTTTTCTTCCTGTTTTTAGCGTATATGTGCAATTTTCCCCGTTATCCTTTTCTTCCTTTCCTTACCTTTTCCTCTTTTTTGTATATGAGAGTTACCGACAGTGTATATTTTTAATACCTATTTGTTTTATAAATAAAAACTGCATTGAGATTGTGCATATATCAAATGACGATGCAAACGAGAGTAATTTTGTGCGCGACTTGCGATAGGTTTAAAAGTGTGCTGCCGCGCTTGTACGATATATATACTATGTAAATTATGCATACGTACATATAAATATGATATGTACGTACGATTTTTATTTTGAAAATAATGCGCGTAGATAAGAATAGCGAACGAATTTCTTTACGAGAAAAGACGATTATTTTAACCAAAGTATACATAGATGTGAAATAGAATGGAAGGGAAATCTTTTTTTGTTATTGTTGTTGCGTTGGCATGAACAAATTGAAAAGTTATGAAAATAATTAATAAAATGACAAGATGTCTTTTGGCGAAGCGCTTCTGTATACATGTGAATGTACATAAAAGAAAGAAAAAATACAATACATATGAAGAAACATATTCACTGACATGTGATATGGATATATAGGCGCACATACACACTCCGCGCGTGTGTGTACGTATATCTATATGTATTTATATTTGTTCACTGAAGGAAAGCAAATTGTCCACATGGCTGTGAAAAGTGAACTAGACCGTACCTAAGGTGCTTAGTAATATATCATGTTGTCAAATGTATATAATTGAATAATAATATATCAATGTAAAAATAATATGTAAATTAAAGCAAGTTATGGCCTTAAATGTAACAGTCAATTAAACTTATACCTTTTGAAATGATGTCTTATTTTTTTATCGTCATTTATCTGATCACTTGCTTATTGTCAATATTTCAAAGCACAATGCTCGTAGTAATATTTATTTAAAGTTCTCAACATTTTTACACACCTCACTTAACTTAAATAAAGTTTGGCAATCAGCTATAACAATTTAAACTAAATTTTGTATTTATTAATTTAAGGATCATGACCAGACATAAACTTTGACAAGAAATCAGTAGGTTTTGGTTCAACAGTATCTTTAAAGAAAAACATTAAAGCACCCTTATTCTTCCATTTTTCTACAACTTCTCGAAGCTCCATTTGACCCTAAAATAAAATTTTCATAATCATAGCAATAATCATTATTTCTATGTTTTTGTAAAAATGTTTACTTTCATAAATTCATTTAAATTTTAGCATTTCAGTGTAAAACTGAATAAATACAAACTCTAAACTTATAAAAGCATATACAATTATTTTAATAATTTACCTTGATCACAAGCATATCAATTACTCTGATATCCTTTACACTTGAATTTTTTAAAAACTCTTCTCTTACTTTGTTCTTTAAATCTGTTGCGTTTTTTGGAATTTCATACTCCTGAACTGAAAGTTTATTAAGAGAAATTAATTTTTTATTCTAAGTAAAGCTTGATTGAAAGTTTCACTAGGAAAACAAAATTATGATTCAAACAAATAGAAATAAAACAATAATAACAAACAAATAGTAAATAAAATTAAAATACTATTGCTAACTAAAGATAAAATATTTTTAGAACAATGTAATTGAATTCTGATAAAAACATTAAAGTATTTTTAGTGAGCATCACTAAATACTTATTTGAAAAAAGAAACTAAATACAGATTACATAAAGTTCTGTAGATAGCATTTGCAGGTTAAGTTACGATAACACTGAAATCTATCGATTTTCTTGGAAAAAAAGAAGTACTCACGGATAAAGGGAATCTGTCTAATCCATGCTTTATACAAATTTAACACTCTTCTTCGAGCTTCACCTTGACTTAACGATAAAAGTGGTTTGACTTGACGAGTAACAGTCTGTACTGGAGTAGAGGCCATTTTCGTATTGCACAGTAGGTAAGTGTTGTCTGCTTTGACTTGTACGCCCTCTTCTAATGTCTAAAAAATATAAAATAACTCCAATTGTTACTATCGATCCGTTTTTTTATTTATTAGGCTTTGGAACAGAAAATTTAAAAATTAAAAAATTTTGAAAATTCATTAACCAGTATTTTAATGTGTAAATGTATTCATATAACGATAGCAAATGTTAAAGTATTCTGCAAATATTCACTCTGGAATTCTTAAATTACTAATTATTTTCTACATATATGTTAAGATTGAACATATGTTTTGTTGGACAAAATGCTCCCCTGCTGGAAAAGTTTTATAGAAATCGATAAAAACCGATATAAATTTAATCTTTTTCAATCGATTTAAATGAAAA
>JAWWEM010000010.1:8868174-8904904 GCA_035582935.1 Ormyrus thymus
TCGTTTGTAAAACTTTAGTTTTCGTACTTACCGCCAAATACAAGCGCTCTCTACTTGAAAATCTTACAATCCAAAGCCCTCTGGTGGAAGCAGAGAAACTACTGGGAATTTCTTTCGTTGCGCTACACAGGCAAACATGGTTGCGGTAAGAGTTTTTCTTAAAAAACTAAAGAAAATTTAATATCATTTAGGCGACTTTTTAAAAAAATGTTATTTGCATTGAATTCAGAAAGCATTAATTCATATTTTAGAGCAGATTTTTATCCTTATTCTCTTATGATGTATTTAATAAAAATAGATTCTTTTCACGACTGCTATGCGCGGCAACAATACGTCAGATGAACAGAACCTCTCTTATACCACATGGTGTTTTTAAACGCAGTATTTTAATTTTTATTTTTAGCTCCTTAAATAAACAATTTTTTTAAAAAATGTAGCACCTACTTTTCTAAAAAATTTTATAAGTTTAATACATTTATAAAAAAAGTTGTGCTGTAGCTAACCTATCGTCTACTGAATAACAATACATTAAGAAATGTTAAAATATGTGTAAATTTATGCCACTTTTATAATTTGCAGGTCACCAAAAAGGCCAATGCGCCTGTTAAGGTGCAGGTCAACAAAAAACAAAATCTTCGTGGTAAAGGCCAGAAAAAGAAGGTTTCGTTGAAATTCACAATTGACTGTACCCACCCAGTCGAGGATAACATCATGGATGTTGCCAATTTTGTAAGTGTAATTGCTTGTTAAATAGATTCTTTTATAGTTTATTCATTTATTAATATTATATAAAAATTAGATTTCACAGCTTTAAAAAATATTTGTTAAAAATTTTCTATCATTTAATAAAACACTATTTTTAATTTTGGAAATTATAGCTTTTGATTTTATTTATTATGAATAATACTTAATGAATAAAAATTTATGTATTTTAAATTTAAAAGAGTTTTATTAGCTCCTGTTAAAATTCAAATTTTCTAAGTATATTAAGAAAGTTGTTCTAAACTGCTGAATTTCAACTATCTTTTCAACGAAACAACATTTTTAAGTTTGTAACTAATTAAAATTTTTTTTTATAGGAAAAATACTTACAAGAACGCATTAAAGTTCATGGTAAGACAAACAACTTTAGCAACAATGTCACAATTGAGAGGAATAAGATGAAGCTGACAGTTAACAGCGACATTGACTTTTCCAAAAGGTGAGTGTTCTAAAATTATTCATGATAAAGCTGCTTTTTCTATCAATTGTTTTTAATTTTATAAATAAAATGTTAAAATTAGAAAGGCAGTTAACAATATTGAATGTAAGCTGTAAAAAAGGACGATATTTGCACTAACCAAAGAAAACGTGTTTTAATAGGTATCTTAAGTACTTGACAAAGAAGTACTTGAAAAAGAACAAGCTCCGTGACTGGCTTCGTGTTGTTTCAAAAGACAAGGAAACGTATGAACTTCGTTACTTCCAGATTAACAGTCAGGAAGATGATGATGAAGAAGATGCCGAGTAAATATCCTTTTTACTCTAAAATGACATTTTTTTATTAACATCTGTACATATTTTGAATATCAATAAATGTCTAAAAATTCATTTTACCATATTTACACTTAATTTATTTATCGAAAAAAATCTTTTATAAAATAACTAATTATTTAAATTTGAAAAGAAATTCTGAATAAATTAGGAAATAAAGACTTTTAGTTTTTAAAAAATAATAATTTTTAGATTAGTAATTTACTTTAAGGAGAATCATAACTATCTTAAAAGGATTGCCGTGCTGGAAGGAAAACTATGCTAATAAAGAAAAACATTGACTTTGTGCTATAAAATAAATACTCTGAACTTCAACTTCGACATTACTCGCAAACGCGTTAACAAATCCTTCGGAAAAATTAGACAACGTTCTTAAGCACATTACCTATTAAATAAGTCAATTTAAAAGTCTTAAATTTACTTTAAATTTAAATAGATTTCTGAACAGCATATTAAAAAATTGATTTAAATACTATTAAATTAAAATAATTTAAATATCTGAATGTCTTGTTTCAATTGCTGCATCAGGCCATTTCAAGAATATGTAACAAACATTTAAAGTTAAATATTACTTTTTTCCTTGGCATACATTTTAAGAAAAGAATTTTTAAAACCGCCATTTGCTAAAAATAAAATTATAAATAATAGTAGCCTATCAAATTTTTTTAATTACTATTATTGAAATCTAAAATTAATAAGTGATTTCGTTTTAAAAAAAACTGCTCAGAAGCGAATTTATTGGAGTATTAATATAAGTTAATTTTTTATTTGAATAATTGTGAACTTAATTTTGTTAAATATTAATTTATAAACTACTATAGTATAATAAGTTTTGCAAACAACAAAATAAAATAATACGACACGCTATAAATTTAAAAGAAATTTAGAATGCATCTTAAAGAATTTGATTTAAATTATTACTTTATTATCAGCAATCAAATAACATCTTTCAAAAACTGAAAGCAACCTTGATATTGAAAATCTAGTTTATCTTTACGATGCCGTCTTTGACCTCATAAATCTCAGTCTAGAAAAGTCTTTATTCTTGAAATTAAAGTGAAATAATGCATCTGCATGCTGGTTGCATTAGTGAGTTCCGCGAAAAAAAGATTTCACTCGCGCAAAAGGTATTTTTTCAACATTTCTAGCTTTTCCTTTTCTGCGGTTTGTTTGCTTCTGAAGAATGTGACGTCATCGAATATTTTCTTGTTTATAAATCTGTTTATGCTAATGCACGTAAATCTATGTAAATTCTGAATATGAGAAATCGGATTGAAACCATTACGAATAACTTCCTTTTTGAAAAATTGTCTTAATAATTATTGAATGTGTTTATAGATTTTTTTTGCTGCTTTTTTTGTCAATTAAAAATAAAGCTACTTCAATAAACTAGGTAATTTAAAATGATAAACAAATTAATTTTTGCTGTAAAAATATTTTACATTTATCTTTAACAGCTCAAATAAAGAAACCTATATACTGTTTATTAAATTTAAAAAAAAATAATTAGAATTGTATTTAAAATAAAGGGTCTAAAATGCTAACAATTTATTTTTATTCAATAAATAAACATATTGTCAGAAAAATAATCTCTCCCAATAGGAATAGCGAAAATGCAGTCCTCTCATTAACAGTGTAATTGAATATTATCACGTCGCTCTTCCCCCATTATGAGAAAAATGATCGCCCCGTGCTGTGTATCGTACCAAAACAATAAACACAAATAAAAAAATGTAGCAAAGAAAGCACGCGCTGCCTTCAACTTCCATCCTACTCGCTCTGCTTTCTTTAAATCTACCGAGTCTTTGTTCATCATCTGCTGTTCACCGAAAGCCAGCTGCTCTCCATTCCCCCGATAGAGACAAGCTTATGCGCCTGCGCAGTGCGCAGCCGCACTCACACAACTTCGAGCACACTCGCGAACGCGAGCTCGCGACAGTCGCGTCAGAGTTGGACAAAGACCGCATTCCGTAAGTGGAGGAGGAAGAGAGAGAAGCAGACAGCCTATATGCGCACTGTGGTCTGTGGTAACAACACAGTCAGTCTCGTTCGTTCGTCATCAGTTGAGTTTTGAGTAGCGTCGTCCGCGGGTGTGTGAAGCGAAGATCACGCGCTTTCAGCTCTCGTCGAGCGCCTCTTTTGTTGTCGCTTTCGTCCAGCTTTGCCGTACGTCAGAGACAAGCGAAACCAGCCCGAGAAAGACAGCGAGGCCCGTCTTTAGACAAAGACAGAGCGAGCAGTCGCTGCCACTAGCGAGAAAGGAGTGCGCGGAATCGCGCAGGAAGAAGCAGTCATGAAGTTCCAATACAAAGAGGAGCATCCTTTTGAGAAGCGAAAGACGGAGGGCGAGAAGATACGCAGAAAGTATCCAGATCGCGTGCCCGTGAGTACATCAATCCAAAACATCAACAAAGCAACGACGAGAGAGAGAGAGAGAGAGCACAGGAGAGGCGGTAGTTGTTACATAAAAAAAGACCGTCCTGCTTTTCTCGCAAGTCAGACTCTTTTCTCTCTCCCTTCTTGCATTTTCATCATGGCTGGAACTGCGACTCGCTCTCCTAGAGCTGCGCAGCATAGGTGGAGCGAGCGCCATCGAGAGAGCCAAGGTCGCGAATTTTCTACGTCGCAGTGGCAGCTCGCTCCTGCGACTCCGTTCCGTGCGTCTTTTAGCTCGAAAAAAAAAAAGAAAAGACCCACGGACGGAATGAGTACGTTCCCAGAAAACGACGTTCTTGAATCGGTTGCTGCGCCTGCGTGCGCACGCAGTGACAGCGGCATGTGTTTATATATCCTCACACATGCATATCGATTTCTCTGGCTCCACCTACTGTCAGATTCTTTTTCGTCACCCACTCTTCCTGATTCCTTCCTGTCTTTGGCATTTATGCTTTCGCTTTTATCATCTGTCTCTTGTGTCTTTATACAGAAGCAGAGATAGGCGCTATTATCGTTTTCGACGAACGTCATTCGTAAAAACAACGGATCGTATAAGCCTGTAGTGTGTACGAGCATTCGCTTTCGACGGCGATGAAAATACGCGTCCGCGATTACAGAGGTCGCGCCGTTTTATGTATATTCAAATTGCCCTCTTGGAAAAGTCGCTCGATGACTGTGCTTTTATCAGCAGGTCGAGTGTTGTCATTTTCGAGCGGATGAGAGGTTTGAGGTTGGTAGCGAAATGCGGACGTTTCTTCCTACGTAACGAGGCGGGATTAATTAACGACGATTGCGAAATCGTCTGTAATTGCAGGAAACATTTAAATGCGTTGTTTTCCATCGATGTTCTGTGATTTACCGCCACTTCGGAGGAGATATTTTATTAGCCTACTCGAGATAATAAAGTAAAAATAGACGGTCGCCTGTAAAAATTGACGTTCATTCCGCAGGAATGTTATTCAAGAATGGCCGCTGCAGCTCTGCAGTTTGTTTTGAGACATCTCGAAATTAACTTATCGCACGTATAGCAACAGTATGACTAACTCGTTTTTTCAAATATTTTCAGAATGTTTTTTTTTAAATAGATATCATTATCTTCCGAAATGTCTGCCTAATCCAACCCAAAGTCAAAACAAATTCTCATCGTAGCTTGATTTACTATTTCTATGACTAAACCAGCGTCGTTACTTAATTCGGCAGTCGATCAGTTCTGAGGTACGCACTGCATTATTGTTTTGTCGATACATTACGATTTCCGACTCTGTCCAGTACGTTCGCCGCGGGCACAGGCAATTACTTGTCAAGTCGAGACTCGAGTTTTTATCTCTTTTTTTTTTCCTCTTTCGTCCGCTCTTGCGTCCTCGTCGATAAAACATCGCGCTGTATCGACAAAAAAATGCGTAATCTGATTATAAAGGCAGGCTCGCTTTACAAGTTCAATAGCACGATCGCAGCATTGTTTGGTAATTGACGAAGAGCAGACTCGGCAAACAGCGCTCGCTTTGCCGACGTCTGTTGTCAAGCTGCTGAACTGTCTGACGTATCGCTGACTGCAGAAGAGTGTATTGCGATTGCTTTCGACTATGTAAGCGAGTTGGCGAAGGCTGTGGAAGAAATATAATTCTGCCCCACCTTTGGACTTTCAGCTCGAAGTACATTGTTTTTTTTTGTTGTTTATTATTACTAATGTCTTCATTTGTAAAAAATACTGTGGGTGAAGATAGACGGCCAGTTAAGATATCGAGACCGTTTTAATTTGTAATTCTGATTTAACATTTCCTTACTATAAAGATCGTTTCTTAACAATAGCCTATTAATTAAAATCGTTCAGTTTATGGAAACGCAAAGTTGACATCGTTTTTTTTTTTTGTTTTCAGGTAATTGTCGAAAAGGCCCCGAAAGCGAAAATCAGCGACTTAGATAAGCAAAAGTATCTGGTACCGTCAGACTTGACCGTAGGTCAATTTTACTTCTTGATTCGCAAACGAATTCATCTTCGCCCCGAAGACGCGCTATTCTTTTTCGTCAACAACATCATTCCTCCGACAAGCGCGACGATGGGATCTCTTTACCAGGTAACGTATTCTTTTTTCAAAGCAAAGATGCGATGCTCTCTTTGTTCGACTTGCGCTTTTGTTATCGCGTCACACCTGTCTATTTTCGTGCGACGCGCTCGATTTTCTGTTTTTTCTTGTTCCGAAAAATTCAAATTTCGTGTTCTGAACATTTTGGCGCCAGGCCAGGAAGTGGTTGTGGCCCATTATGCAATGATAACCTTGCTGCGGTCAACGTTTAGCACGTATAAATAAAACAATGTTAATTCGATGTTTAATACAGTTTTGTAAATGACGTTCAGGAATACTATTTAAATCGCCCAAGAATGTTGAGTTTGCTCATAGAGCTAATGATTCTTGAATCTATTAATAATTAATTTAGAAATCAAGTATCATTCCGAAATGATTTCTGAAATTCTTAATAATCGATTTAGAAATCAAGTATCATTCGATAGAATGACTTTTTAAAAGATGTTTAAAACGCAGTTTTTGCGTTGGAAGAGAAATCGCGCATTTCATTGGGCATGCACATAAAGGCTGTAAATTAAATTTTAAAAGATGGAGTGAGTTAATCAATAAAATTCGTGAGTCAATGCATTATTTTTATCAAACCACTATACAAAGCCGCTTAAAATGCATGTTTAGATTAGGAAATATTGCTAAAAGTATTAATGTATCGATATTTGTTTTGCAGGAGCATCACGAAGAAGACTTTTTCCTGTACATTGCATACAGCGACGAAAACGTGTACGGGCATTAATATTCCAAGACAAGAAGTTCTCGCGATAAAAAAAAGATTGACAGCAATTAATACTAATGAAGGTCTACTATCTACACTGTAGTCTTTATAGACGCTTGAGATGGAATTAAAAAATGAAGCTATCGGATAAAAGCGTTGGAAATTTCAACATTATGTATTATTTTCGCTTGTTTGCCAAGATAAGCGTTTTAGATTTATTTTTTTCTGATTGACGTGTGTACTCTCAAATTTTGAGTTAACGTCGCTTTCAAAACAATTAAGTGTGTGAAGTGAAATATAAGACAAAATAAGCCGGGTAAATATGTTGCAATCATTTGCGATTATTTGTCCGCATTGTAAAAATTTCGAAAAGTGTTAAAAAATAGAAAAAAAAATATTCTAATTTAAATATTTTAGTTTATGCTGTCATTATTACATTTATTAAATAGCATTGATGTTTCGTTACATATTGAATCTTTGTAATTTTTACTGTTTGCCATTATTCACTATAATGACAAAGAAGACTATTGACAGATTTATCCTTGTGATATTGTTTCCTTACGTTAAACTAGATATTACTCTATTCACGAATTAAAAAAATTATTTAATCGCGGTTTTAGAATGGGAAAAATACATTTACAGATGACACGATAAGAAAATTAATGTAATGGCTGGTTGTGGGCCAATAAAAAAAAAAGAAAAACTGAGAAAATGCATATACTTTATTTTCAACCTTTTATACTCTGTATAATTTGCTCTACAGTGGACTTGCACGAGACCCTCAAGTCTTTTCAATAATTAATTTGTTTTCTTCTACTGTCACGATAATACCTATTTCTAACTCGCGTCAGTTTTCTTGCACTGCTTAACCGAATAAGAAGAACTGAACAGAGTCTTGTGCAAACATTTTTTTTCGTTTTTTGAACTATGGACTTGCCCCGCTTTGAACTAAATGAAACAAATGCTACTGAACCTTACGTCGCCTCGGCATATAAACTTAATCAGGAAGATAGTGCTTGGATTATTTCAAATGCGTTTATCATATTTACTATGCAGACAGGTATAATTATTTCGAATTACGTATTTAATCTTCATTACTTTTTTTCAAACACTTGGAAATTGTTCGTTTATCTTATGCATTAGCTCACCATTTATGTATTTGCACTTTACATAATAACTTATCTTTGCATATTAAAATTAATTTCTCTCAAATTACATACACTAGGTTTTGGGATGTTAGAATCTGGCTGTGTTTCACTAAAAAATGAAGTTAATATTATGATGAAAAATGTCGTCGACATTGTACTGGGTGGATTAACTTACTGGATGTTCGGTTTCGGAATGAGTTTTGGAAGATATGAACCAACAAACCCCTTTGTTGGCGTCGGTGCGTATCTGGTTGATCCAGCAATAGACGACGATCTTTTTGGCCCAATGTGCGCATGTTTTCTTTTCCAATTAAGCTTTGCCACTACATCTACGACGATTGTAAGCGGAGCAATGGCCGAACGGTATGGTAACAATCAAGATTTTTTTACCAAAATAAAAAAATTCTTGACTTATTTAGAATTACAAACATGCAACTCTCATTTAACGTTTATACAAGAGATAATTTAACTTAAAAATTACATATATCATTAACTGTATTAATAGTTGCAAAAAATGTTTATCTAAAGTATTGTAACGATAACGCCTAGAAAAACATTAACGCAAGATATGTCTAATGAGGTAAAAAGTTAAAACAACTTAAGTTCCATTAAAATAAATTTCCTACCCAATTATCAAGTTTTAAAATTGCTGACCTTTTACACTGAGCAAATTTTATTTCTAAAAAAATCGGAAAATTCATATTTTATAATGTTTATCTTTTCAGATGTAACTTTAAATCTTACTGCTTGTTCTCTTTTTTAAACACAATCGTATACTGCATGCCAGCGGGATGGGTTTGGGGAGATCACGGTTTCCTACATAAACTGGGAGCTGTTGACATAGCTGGTTCTGGGACTGTCCATCTAGTTGGAGGTGTATCCGGTAAATTTCGAAAGAAATGTTTTTTAATATTTAGTACAACAGACCAAAGGTAGAAGTTAAGCTTATTAAATGTTAATTTAAAATTAATTGTTAATTTCAGTTAAATTAAAATGAAAAAAATAGCCTGCTTATGAATTGCTACTCGAGACTTCGTTATTATTCAATTATTTTGTAGAGAAATAAGAATTGCATGCACATTGTTAAATTTTGACGCGAATATAAAACCGCTAGTCCCTCCGCCCCTCAAAATGAATAATTTGAGGAATTAAAGCACAAAGTAACAATGGAAAAGTAAATTAATCCACTTTAATGAAGGACAGCTCTGGCGTGCGCAATCATGCTCGGGCCTCGGCTCGGCAGGTACGACAAGGGTATCGAGCCGCTGCCTCTCGGCTGCCCCGTCAATGCAATAATGGGCCTGTTCGTCTTATGGTATAACGCAGATCCTCCCATCCACGCAACCCCTCAAAGATAATCGAAACTAAACCCTGAAAAAACAAAAAAAAACAAAAAACAGGTGGGGCTGGCTGGCGTTCAACAGCGGGAGCACCTACGGGGTGAGCGGCATGCGCTGGAGGTACGCCGCGAGGGCGGCCGTCTCGACGATACTCGCCAGCATGGGCGGAGGACTGATCGGGCTCGGCTTCAGCCTCGCCAATCCCAAGGGCATCGACATCCTCAGCCAGATCAACGGCATCCTCGGCGCTCTCGTCGCCGTCACCGGTACGGATCGGGATCGCGCAATTTTCCTTGCTGCTTCCGGGAGAGCGGGCCGTTGCAGTGACTTGTGCATTTTTAGCGAACAATAAAATCGACGCTTTATTTTGCTTTTGATTATTAGATTAACATTAATAAGACTATTTATTTCTTCAAATTGATAATGGCAAAAGTCTTTTTATCCAATATGCCGCACGTAATATCTAGCCCTCGCACGAGCCTTTTTATTTTTAACACTTTTCACGAAACAGGCGGCTGCTTTTTATATAACGCATGGGAATCAATACTTGTGGGAGCGGTTGGAGGATTTATAACGTGTTTGACGATGCCGTTACTGGATAAAATGGGTATTGACGATCCGGTCGGAGCGTCGGCAACACACGGTACATTGCATTTTATTTATAACATTTTGTAATTGAAAAAATTCACTCGGGGCCGTTTCGCAGGCGCCAGCGGCTTTTGGGGCGTTGTTGCTATAGGATTTTTTGCTGATGATCCGAAGCCTCTTGACACGACGAGTGGAAGGAAGGGTTTGTTCAAAGGTAGATTTTCTTTTGAAAATTTTACAATTTAATAAATAAGAGAGATCTTCTTTGCTCAACTTACTAATTGTAAGAATGAAAAAGGAATGTTTGTTTATACTAGGAGGAGGCTGGTATTTGCTTGCAATTCAAAGCCTGATGGCGTTGTGCTTGATCGTCTGGAGCTTTTGGTCGTCGGTGCTTCTGCTTTGGGTAATTAAAGTCAATAAAAAAACTCGCTCAGTTGTCAGTTTGATAAAGAATGACGTTTATTGTTACAATACTTCTTCAATGATAGCTGATTGATAAAATCATACCGATAAGAATGGATCCGCACGAGGAGTTGCTTGGCGCGGATCTGGTGGAGCACCGAGTGCGCCATACGCAAGTACGCTATACGCTTTATTTACACAGCTACAGGTTTACAATTTAAGAACTAAGAGCAGCGCTTTGCTTTTCTTTATTACTAGATTGGTGTGAGTCGAGCCTTGTCTGCGTTTTCTAGAAAAGAGAGTCTAATCGACGTTCCGCCTGTTGGAACTAATCCTGGTAAGAGAGCTTTAGGGGAGGGGGCTTGTCTTTACCAAAGATTAATTTTCTGAGATTAACATGAGTTTTTTTTTTCACAAGTCCCTACGCCTTATGTTAATTTACGGCTTAATTTGCACTATAATGATACAATATTTTATTGATTTTATTACAGGACACGATTCGTTTTTAACGAAATACACCCGCATAAAGCGCTTAAACGGACTGAAAATTTTGAATCGTCTGCCCGCTAGAAAGAAAAACTTAACGGCATTAAAAAGTAACTTGCAACAGAATCTGCAAATTTCAACCATTGACGCAAGTAACCTTGATTCGCTAAAACTAGCTTGGACTAATTAAATGATTCCTAATTTTTTTCTTCAATTCAAGCATTAGTAACGCTTTAACATATTTGCTAACACTTATTTATTACATGATTACTAATACTTTAGTACTTGTTCTACACTAATTTATTTATGGATGATATGAGTTTATTATAGCTTGACAAAAATAAATAAGTTATTAATATCTATGTACATTCGTTGATACTTAATAAAATCATAAAGGCTTTTCTAATGTGTTTATGGAACTTATAAATTTGCGACAAACTACAAATTAAAAATTAAATTTAGAACTTAATTGTAAGCCTACGCTCTACAACTTGCAAAGAAACCTTAAAATATATTGTAGATTACATAAATGTGGATGGTACATGGTGACTAAGTCGTAACTACTACAAAAATCGACTTGGAAACTTTGTTGTAAAGTTTTCAATTACAACTTTATCCTACTGAAGGAACTTGTCCGTGCAATTTCTACTAACTGCTAATACACGGACACACACTCACTCACGCACACACAAATTATTGTATGTTGCCTATTATTATCGAACTAGATTTTGGCAGGTTTGATGACGCATTATTTACAGATGTTTGAGGGTTGTGCTTTTTGTCAATTACAACAGGGAAAAGGTCGGTGAAAGAGGAGTTTGAAAACAATGTCATTAAACTTAAATAAATCTTTTTTGCACAATCTACTTCAAATTAAAATGCTTGTATAACAAAAAGTAAAAAAGTAATTGCTTTAAAACCTACATTCTTTTTCATAAAAAAAATGTTTTAATAAAACTGTAATGTAAAAAATACACTTAACAGCACATACAATGAAAAAACAAAAAATAAAAGAAATATACTTTATAAATGAGGTATATTAAATTAGAATATTGATCGTCACCGATTTTTTCCCTTAATAACTATAATTTTTTCATTCAATAATGAATTGCCTCAAAATTCAATTTCTAAACCTTTTAAACACAAATTCAAGCAAATAAATATAAAATTTTCAAAACGTTTAGCTAATGTTTACTTAATTGATCGTTATATCAATAACATAGCAATAAATTATTGTGCCTTTTAACTAATTTTTTTAATGAAATTTTTTCGCATGTTTTATAATTGATGCAAACTTGAAATAATTTTTTTAAATTAAGTGGTTCGCAAACAATGAAACAAAGCAATTTTTGAACCACAATAACAATATTGATATGCAAAGTTATTTATCTACAAATTGAACACATACATAGATCGCAATAAATTAATTTCTCTCTGCGTCACCCTATGGTAGTCAGTCAAATTCACTATTTTTTATTCGAAACTGACACACACATTAATTCACTTATTCCTAAGATTTTGAATAAGTATTATAGATGTATAATGGCACTGGTAAAAGATGACTTTTCACTTGATACAAAGTTTATAAGTTATTTTGGACAGAAGTATTAGAAATTCTTGTATAGCATAGATTTGTAATATTATAATCTGCATAAAAAATAAATGCGAGTAAAATTGAAGATGCGCTATTCTTAAATTTTGTAAAATATAATGGATGGCATCTTCTATGGCACCTAAAACGGTTTTACATTATACTACTATCTGCCCATTGGGCAACATCAGTTGGTAAATCTGGGTAATTCCTTACAGCTTCCATAACTTGTTCAGAGGTCAAAGTAAAATTGTAAGTTTGATATTCCTTTTCAATTCTTTGATTTATTCCTGTCGGAATAATTAATTCCAAATTCTAAAAAAAAAACAATGTTTATTTTAGATTTAGAAATTAAAATAAATTATTAATTATTTAGTAATTAAATATGATTTAAAATTTTACTTTAATATGTTCAAATGCTTTCATTATTACAGGTCTCTGGACGGACTCAATTGAAGAATTCTGATTTGCAAATTTTAAATAACGACTTGATACCTTTTCAAAATTCAAAGGTTCACCATCAAAAATGTCTGTTTCATGCTTCATAGCTATTATCTGAGAATTATTAAAATTTAATCAATATGTTTCTTAAATAAAATCATTCTATATTCTCCATTTATGATAAATATTTTTACTTACCAGGCACATCTCCAAGACGGATAAACCTTGTAGCATTAAAACTTTGTCATGAAGAGCAAAAATTTTACTCGCTTGAACAAAATCATTAACTTCTAATTCCCTCTGATTTTTACAAAGTGATGAAATAGCTACAGCTAAAAAATTTCTAAACTTCCTTTCAGATCTATCCATTTTATGCATTTGCTTTAGTAAATTTATAATGGTTGGATTGTCAGCTAAATTTTGAATGTGTTCATTCCAGCTTGTTCGAAATTTGATATCTATGTTACACTCCTTATTAAATTGCTCTATTTCATTTACATTTTCATCGTCAGGTAAACTAAGCAAGTGCTGAAACAGTTCTAAGCGATCTTCAAAGGCTGTAGTTGATGTTTCAGAACCAGATGTGTCTCCAGGATAGAGGAAAATTTGTCGATGAGAAAATCTTGATTTAACTCTTTTTTCTAATAATTCTATTACATCTAATCTACAAGTTATTCCTATTACACAAATAGGAGCCTAAAATTAAGAAAATTATAATTAAAATAAATGATTAACATTTATTATACACAATATATATGAATATCTTACTTGAGCTGATTGAGCAACATCAAACAGATTGTACAGCAAAGTTTGATTGTGATGTGCACAGAATAAGTCAAATTCATCCAAAATAAATATAATTGGCTTTGAGCGCTTTTTATCACCAGATTTCAAGCTTTCTAATAGAAAACTTAAGTTTTCAGCAAATGTACCAAAAACTTTATCTCCTACAACATTTTCTAACTGCATTTGCCTTGTAGCATCTTTCAAAGCTAAGCGATCATCAGTATGAACTAAACCATGAAGGTTTACTATAAGCGCATTTTCTTCAAAATTCTTTGAGCATGACAATTCCTTAAGTACACTATTAATAAGCTAAATTTTGAACAAAATAGTCATCAGTCATTGCAAATACAAATTACTAAACATTGTATAAAATTATTAAAAAATTTACAGCTTAAAACTTACCGTTGTTTTACCACTACCTCTGGGACCAATCAGTAGAGCAGAATTACTTTCACCTATCTCAACAGTGCGCTTCATTAATTCAAGAATATGAAGTCGTTCTTGGATATGATGCCTAAATTTTGTTTCTGGACACATTATTTTTCTTTTCAAATATTTTCTTGTTAACATAATCATATTATCATGGAAAGAAATGGCCATATTCTTCTTTTTACTCATTGTTTATTTAATTTCCTGCAATTTTATGAAATTATGCTTCAAATTTGATATTGCAATTCAAAAGCTATTTAAGCTTTTCAAATATTTTATTCAAAATTTATATGACTTATAATTAATCACTTTTAATATTTAAAGTTTACAATTAATTTAATAATTTATATTTTATAAATACAAATAGTTTTATTAGCCTCCACTAGAATGCTACATGAACAACTACACAGTTGATTATTGACTGCCCTGCATTATAGGATAAAAGGATTAGAAACAGCAAATGTTGCTCCACTTTCACACAATGCCTTCATTCAAGAAAATCCAGAAGAATCCCCCGAGCAGATGAATTTTTCCGTCAAACGCCCAACTTGCAGAATTCCCCGAGGGAAGTTCAGCAATTATTGACTCCAAAATATTTGGCTCCGCAATGCCCGCATTGGCGTTCGATTTTTGCGCGTAGGCCAGAATCAAGCCTAATTATAGGCAAAAGAAGACGAAAACTTATCAATTGGCTTACCTACGAGTCCACGTTGAAATAAACGAAGTAACCCAAAGCTTTACACCTAAGGAAATAAAGAAAATTAGCGAAGAAACGAGACGACTAAACTACGGAAGCGTCGAAGAGGAGGACACACACGCACACACACACGCACAATGAGTGGGGGTTGTTCTTTGCGCATACATATGAAGGCGCGTGCCTGGAAAAATCAGATGTTTACAAAACAAACATGGAGGACAAGACGATGACGCGAGAGGAAACTAGTATCTCGGAAAATAAGGATACTTGCAAGTTTTTGTTCAAGAAGAGAAATATAAGGAATAAGGGGGCGAGAAAAAGAGAACAGACCGAGGATGATGGTAAGAGAGTACAAAAATTAAGAAGGTTATGTATTTAAAATACTGATTTAATATATTTTTGAGGTTACGCTGCAGATATTTAAGTTATTTGACAGTAAAGGAAATTTAGATAGAATTAAAATTGAAATAATAATAGGTTTTAAAACTTTTCTTATAAATTTACAGGAAGTAGTGAAGATGATACTACTGTTGTCAAAAAAGATAAGAAGCAAAGTAATTTAAATCCACTGAGGCAAAGTGTAAGTTACTTTTTAGAATATAATATTTTCTTTTAAATAATATACGTAAGAATCTTATATTTTTTATAGACAAATACAAAAAGACAAAAGAAAAATAAAGAGGATGACAGTAGTGAAGATGAAGACTCAGTAATGGTATCTTACAAAAGTAAGAAGATTGCAATTCCAGATGGTCCAAGTGATCAGGGGGCTACAGCAATTTTAGAAACAGAGACAGAACTTGATAGAGATGCACAAGCTATCTTTGAAAAAGCTCAAAAAATTAATGAAGTAAGTACTAGATAAACATATCTTCTGACAATTGAGTTCTTCTTTTTACCTTTTTAAATTTTATAATTTTAGGAGTTAGAAGGAAAAGAAGATGATAAAATCTACAGAGGTTTAAATAATTATGCACAGTACTTTAAAAAAAAAGATACTGCAGCTGGTAATGCTTCTAGTGGCATGGTGCGCAAAGGGCCAATCAGAGCACCGGCTAATTTAAGGGCTACTGTTAGGTGGGATTATCAACCTGACATATGTAAAGACTATAAAGAAACTGGATTTTGTGGTTTTGGAGGTTAGTAACTTATAAAAAAAATCAATATGAAAATACCACATTAAGTGTTATTGCCAAGTACTTTTTGTAACATATTTAACAATAATAATAATTATTTTAGACAGTTGTAAATTTCTTCATGACCGTTCTGACTACAAATTGGGATGGCAGTTGGAACGTGAAACGGCCACAGGAACACATGATCTTAGTGGGGATGAAGATGATAAAAAGTATGAAATTGACAGTGATGAAGAACACCTTCCTTTTAAATGTTTCATTTGCAGAAACACTTTCACAGATCCTATTGTAACAAAGTAAGTTACATCTATCACATCTTTCAATAATAAAGTCTTCAACTTACTAAATTTCATTTTAATCAATAAATTTTAGGTGTAAACACTATTTTTGCGAAAAATGTGCTTTGGCACAGTACAAGAAAAGTACAAGATGTTACATTTGTAATACGCAAACTAATGGTGTCTTCAATCCTGCGAAAGATATTGTAAAGAGGATGGAAGCAGCTGAAAAAGACGAAGCAGCGAAGCAAGACGATTCTGACAGTGACTGAACTGCTGTATATAATATTACTGTGTAAAAGATTGTTTATGACAGTTTGTAATTTTAATGACGTAAATAAGTGTAAAATAATGGCGATTATTCGAAAAAAAGCGTAAAAAAAGTGCATAACAATATTGCAGTTTTATTAGAAAATATATAAAATATTACTTTTTTACAAAACAATAACTTCATTTCTTTAGATTAATTAATGGTTTTATCTTTCAATTTCAAAGAAAAACTCATACTTATTAATCCATTCAATCACAAGTACCTTAATTCCCTACAAAGGAATAAAGGGAGCCCTAAGACTACTTCATAATTCAAATGCACTTTACGAAAAATCTGGAGAACCATCAGAATTCACAGGTCGCCTACACCGTGCACTGCGCGCTGCGATGCTTGAATAAAACAGAGAGAAAGGCCGAGAGCAATCATAACAAGGCAATCTGAAGGAATAAGGGATGCCGACATGCATAAGTCATCGGTCCTTTCATTTGGGGTCGCGCATCCTGGCCGCCCCTCATGGAAAATTCCCTCTCCCTGCAATCTGTACCGGCTCTCTCGGCAGCTCACTTTGTGTTTTCCGTTGAGTCTCGAGGGCCATGACTTACTAATATTCGCTGCGCGCGAAGCGGCTGCAGAGCTGTGGCCTATCGATCCCGGAAAAAGCGGAGGAGATCGATGTTTGCGCTTGAATCTGAGCTGAATATTTGGGGGAGCCGAATAATCTTTGGATAATTGTGGAGGATTTGTTACGCTACCTTTTGAAAAAAATATGAATAACACCTGATTTGCCTTTCATTTATATAAGATTCAACTTTTATGTGATTTTTTGGAATATACGAAGAGGTCAGATTTCATGTCGGATCTATTGAATTTCATTTATTCGCTGAAACGTCAGTATCACTTTCGTGGAGTGATGTAATCAAATAATAATCTGAGTAAAATTGAATGCGGAGACGAGAAACAGCGATAATGGAATAAGTGATACGAATTATTACAATGACAAAAATTATTTTTTCGCACTTTGAGCTTGATAACGTAATAATTCATAATTTTTCTTGCAGCGTATTTTGTGATTTAAAATACGTTATTTCTCCCACATTACATAAAAATTACGTTTAATCTGAAATACAAACACAAGCTTCATGCGCAAGAAATGCTAACAATCCTACACTGTTGGAAGTTTTCACTATATTATTTTGCCAATTTTTGGCCAGTTGTCTGTATATTGCCCAAATTTGTTCTACTATTAGTGAAATGGGTAAAAAAATTCGTGAAATTTCCTACAGGATAATTGCAAGCCCAATTATCCGTAATCCGAAAGCGAGAAAATTTCTCCTCTCTATATAATTTGCAAGAATGCCTCGAAGAAAAAGCAAGCACAATAAAAGGCTCAGCAAAAACGACCCGAAAGAAAGCAAGATGTAAAGAAAAGGGAGGAAGGATAAAAGGCAGCCGAAACAAGGAAAGATCGCAAGCTCGCGGAAAGTGCATTTATCGATTGTTTACCTCCACCTCGTCGCGAGGGCTGTAGCGTCGTGCATGAATGCCTTCTTGTCCTCCGGCCTCTCTCTCGC
The DNA here is from genome assembly GCA_035582935.1 of Ormyrus thymus. Classification (NCBI taxonomy): domain Eukaryota; kingdom Metazoa; phylum Arthropoda; class Insecta; order Hymenoptera; family Ormyridae; genus Ormyrus; species Ormyrus thymus. The sequence continues at coordinate 8,886,104 of JAWWEM010000010.1, forward strand.
TCTCTCTCGCTCTCTCTTTTCCAGCGCGATTTTTCCGGCACGCCAGATTTCAGGGAAAACCCGCTGCGAACTTTTAGTTTATTGCGCGACGAGTAAGTACTGGGAGAGAGAAACTTTCTCGAAAAAGCTTTGTTCGAAATTTATTGACAGCGAGTTTCCTCAGATTCCCATTGAATTTCAATGAATGAATCTATTTATTTGAATGTTTTACGGTGGCTTTAAATAAAATTGATTGAACATTTTGTTTGTCGAGTAATTGTTACGTAACTTTTTTGAGATTAAAAGTAGACAAATTTTAAGTATATATTTCTTCATTTATACTTTAATCAAAAGCAGGGAAATGTATACGAAATTCTTTCACGTCTTGAGATACTCTTAAGATTTTACTCGAGTATTTTTAATATTTCATTTTACGATCCGGAAAATGAGAATCTTTGGTATCACGACTTATACTTATTTGATTCTATCCCTTTCTATGAATGACTTTTATTTCTTTCAGCAGAAAATTATACGAGCGCATTTTAAGAACTGCATTATGAAAGCGATTTATTTTTAGAAAAACGTTTTACATTCACGATTCTTTTTCATTTCCGCATCCTTGCTAATAAATTTGATTAATTAAATATCATTCTAAAGAAAATTCAATTTCCACTTTCTGTACGATTTGAGCACCATATAATTTCATTGTCTTTCGAATTAATTACGCGCCTTATAAATTCTGTTTGAGTTTCTCTTAAGCTTTGTTATATTTCTGCTCGAATTATTTTGTTCGAACTGACATTTAGTGAACGTAAAATGAAATTGCTCTGAAATTTTGATTAAAACGACGTAAAGTAAAATGTCCGGGTCATTACTTTATAGCCTCATAAAGAATGTTTAATAAAATAATTTTTAAAACTTGAAAATGTTACATTTGCATTCATAAAATCATTAGCGTTAACTTTCGTCAATAAAAGATATTATATATCTATAGTTTTTTTAATAAAATTCAAAACGATACACAATTAAACTAATTAGCACAAATTTAATTGCACTGCTTAAATGATTTTCGTAACTTTCAGTGGAATCGTTCAGCAGAGTGCTCAATTATTCAATTTGTTGAAGCGAAGTTCATTAATAATCTTTGCTAATGAGCAGAGACATATTAAACTCTTTCATTTAATTGTTCAAGTTAAGCGAACATATAAATTTCCTGGAGTTTTATGAAATATTTTAAAGTTCATGTTTCAGCAAGTTTTAAATTAAATTAGATAAACAGAGCTTACTCATTACAATTTTCCGTAGACGATTTAAAGGCACGATTCAGCAAACTCCCGATAAAAGTTCTCTCAAAGCTAAGAGACTTGCAAGTTCTCGATAAATTCTTCAACAAGTTTCCTATACTTTGCATTTCCTTCCGAATCTTTGCGGCAATATTTGCTTCCAAGTTTGCCAATGTCGTTAACGACTTGAAAGTGTGCATTGAACTGAAATTTTTCAGTCATAAAAATCAGTGCTCGTACAGGATTCTCTTCATTCTGGAAAAAAGAAACTCCCCTTGGACCAGATCAAGCAAGTAAAGAGCAGATAAAGTTTGCACACCCGTGCCTCGATTAATTAAGTTGTCAAGAATTCTTTTGTTGTGGAGACCAAAATAGCATTTTCTTAATTCAATCGTAATTAGCTTCTAATCATTTAGAGTTCATCGGAACTAAATATTCAAATAAGGAAGAAATTGAAAGCGTCGGTCGCAAAAATATTTCAAGCACCTCTATTTTCGTCTCGGTGCTTTACCTTACAAGAGCAATGAATTTTTCTGTCAAAACTCTCTGCATTTGGTTCTCTAGATACATATTATACGTAATTAACGGTGAAATGGTTTATTAAAAATTAAATTTGAAAAACAAAATTCGCAGTCAAAAGTTTCTTTAAAACGATTTTATAAACTATGTTTCAAGCTTTTCATACCTAATATGTGCTCTTGAATACGTTGCAAAAACGTAAGTAAATCTCATAAGCCGTTAAAAAAAATCCCCCCGAAACTTGGATTATTTTAGCCAAAAAAAGCTCTCCCACCTCCGGCCAATCCAGTTTCATCAGTCGCAAGCCAAAGAAAGCGCTACAAAGCGGCTCAAATGATCGGAAGGGCTGAAAGGCCACCTGCAAGGGCGAACATCCATTGAGCGCCTCCCCCTCCCTCCCTGCTCCCGCAGCTTCCATATTCCTCTTTCGGGAAAAGTAACGCCACGGACGCGCGCACGGCTCTATCACCGCGGCACGTGGAGGTCCCCCGCAGCTGCGCAGGCGCCGCGGCATTGTGAATGCGCGCCTCGGGCCGCCCGCTCGCTCTATAAATACACGGCGCGCGCGAGCGAGCGAGCCCGGGGTGGCGAGACGCCGACCGACGGCCCGATCGATACGATGCACCTCGGGGTGGGGGGCGGCACGGAGTCGCGGGGAGCGCAGGTCTGTTCGCGAGAGCGAGGACGCGCGGATGACCGAGCCGCGCGTCCGCGGAGCTTTCCGTGGGGGCTTTTTGAAATTTCGGGGACCGGCCGAGAACGAGCGGGCGAGTTTGATTCGCTTGAAGAGCTCATCGCGAACAATTGCTTTGTTTATTGTCGTCCGAAGAATTCTTTAACGTTGTTCGACGCTCGTTACTCTAATTGGAAGCGAAGTTAACGGAAATTTAATGACGCGTTTTAGCTTCTGTAAAAATAGCGCGCGTTGTACGAGTTTATCTTTGTGAGTTGATAAAAAATTTACGATATTCTTTAGAAAAAAATAGAAATTACGTACGCATTGATCAGGCTGCTTGCCTAATTTAGAAGAAAAAGTGTGCCTTAAAATTTATGAGCAATAAAACGTACGAGTAATAACTCGTTTATGATAATACGTGCAACTAAAAATTATTACTCATTATACTCAGTTTAGCATATTTCTTTATTAAAAGAGCCGCCGCCAATGGCGTGACTACCAGAATTCGATCCTTTCCAAACAAACTTAATCAGCCAGCACTTTCCCCCGTCGCCGTGCTTACGATTATCCGCTCGAAAGCTGCTCGAACGGCGAGTCTCTCCCCCGCCATCCGAACGCACCCGCATCCCCGAGCGAGTAGGAAAAGCCAAAGCTCCGCTTGGCGCTTGGTGAAAAGCCCGCGAGGGCGCGCTGCCGCGCTCTCCCCGTCCGTGGCGTGCACGGCGGCGAGAGCCTCGAGCTGGGAAGCAGAGGAAGCAGCAGCAGCAGCAGCAGCAGCAGCCCAATGCGCGAGGACTTGGCCAGTGGCTCGAGGAGCAGCAGCAGCAGGTCCGGCCGCCGCGCCCCTCGAACGCCATCCACGAAGCTCCAGCAGCAGCAGCAGCAGCATCATCCGCAGCTTCAGCCGCAGCAGCAGCAGGGCTGACAGAGCAAGCCGCTCGCCCGCTTCTTCGCGCTCTTCCTGCGCCTGTTCCTCTTCGTCGTGGCGGCCATCAGGCGGCCGGTGCAGCAGCGCACGGCCCAGCAGCTGGTGAAGGTGCGCCGCAAGCACAAGTGCGTCCGCATCGTGCGCCGCACGCTCTGACTGACTGCGCGAGACTCAGTGAGTAGACCTGCCTTCGTCGCTGCGCACTTTGCGCTCTTGCGCCTCCGGCCGCCCGGTTCTTTAAGGGTGGACGAGTGCGCGTTCGTATACCGCGAGGTCCTGGCCGAGCGATCGTGTGCGCTTGTCGACGGGCGGTCGCGCGAGGCACTGTGTTGTTGTTTGTTCGCCCGAGCGCTCGGTGCTGCTTCGTTTCGACGGCGGGCTTGTACTTGTCCTGTGTGTCTGTATCCGCCCGCTCGGGAAATAGACAGTTCTTCCTACCTGCTTTCTGGAGGATGAGCTCCCGCGGCTCGATCGGGGTTTAGGCTTCTTTGGCTTTTGGACGCTGGTATTGGATTAGTTTCTTTAGTATATCTGTGAATTAAACGGGAGGGCTTGAAGGGCGAGTCGAGCGCATTTGTTGAAATGAATTTTCAGTGATTTATTGATTTCAGTTAAACGGCGTTCGTAACCTTTCCAGCCGAGTATACGGCATAGCGCTTAAACCTTAGTATTTTCCCGAGCGAGAAGGCTCGGCTCGCGCTGCCTCGCTTCGCGTACACGCTTTCAGAAGTATCTTAGGACGTAAATATTTAGAAACGCGTTACGCTTCTCATTCGCGGAACGTGTTATCGTAAACCGCGCTAAAACGAAAGGGGCGAGCTCCGGTAAACGGCAAAAGTTTCGAGTAATGCAGTGCCGTCGAGGATGATGCCTTGGCTGCAGCTGATAATTTTTGGCATCGGCGGCGGATCGGTTAAGCGCAAAAACTGAAAATTCTTTTCTGGCGGCGTGCCCTTCGACGCGGACGGCTCTGCATAATGCGCCAAACTCTCCTCGCGCTCGCTCATGCTCGTGGATGATATTTCGGCCAATTGGAAAATTTGTCCGAGTAATATTTTATGCTTTCGCTTGAGCCTAAAATTGAGCGCCTCGCTCGGGCAGCTTTGCTTCGCGTCGAAATGAACGAGCAGCAGGAAATTCAGAGGAGAAAACGATTTGTCATTTGAATAATTAACCGTGACAAATTATTTATTAGAAATTCTCATTGCATCGGAAAAAGTTTACGAGATTTAGAACGACGCGAGCATGTGTAGTGCATTATTTTTTACGTTCTGATTTAATACCTTAATGTATTTACAATGAATCAACGTGAAAGAAACTTCTAACTTTAACGTTTTTCTGCATCTAAACGTTCGTACGAAGCTGTAATTTAGTAGACATTATAATTGTACGAAAATACAATTTGCAACGAAGCATCAGGTACTCGTCATTATAGAATTAGTTTTCCACATAGGTTTCCTCGTTGACGAAGCTATCATCGTGAAAAAAAAAGCGAGCGAGCTGCACTGATCAAAAAAAAACATCCGACGGGCAGTACTCGAAAAAAAAGAAACCAGGCCGAAAGCTCTGCGTAAAAATCGGAGTCCTTATCGAGCAGCGAGCCCCCGTCTTCCGAAAGTCAATTCTACGAGTACTCTCGCGTCCGCTCTCGTCCGCCCTTGGCGCGCCGCGTTCCCGCGGAAGTCCCGCCCGTACACACACACGCTACTCTGTGCAGGACTCGGCGCAGTTCCGCAAGTGCAGAACCCCAGCGTTCGCTCGGACGGCCCTCCTCGCGCCACTGCACCTGTCGATTACTCCTTGGCACTGCTGGCCCCCGGCGACAATCACTCTCAACCAGGTAAGAAGGCCCGTCGGGTCATCGCGCTCACTTCGGAGGGCGAGGGAGCTTTCCCACCCCTGTCCTTTTTCGCGGAGCTGCGCTAATTTGGGAGTCGCGACTTGCGAGCGAAGAGCACGCGCGGCCTTTCGGGCCTGCTGCTTTTTGCAACGACAAAAAAGAGAAAGAAAAAAAAAAAAAAACAAGAAAAGAGCTGTCGGAGGAGAATTATTTTTTAAAGAAAAGACGCGCGTCCATTTAGCTCGGGTCAATAATCACTTTTTAGGATGAGCGCGGAGAAAAGTTTTTCTTGTTAAGGTTAGTGGAGAAGAAAGTGATTGAGTTGATTTGCAGTGGGAGGAAACTTGGTTTATCGTCAGTTCTTGCTTGCTTTCTTTCGAGATAAATGAACGGAGCACTCAAGTAAGAGCATCGTATATCGTAATGCCGGTCGAAAAATATAACAATCAAACTTTATTCAATTCTTGAAGTAGTCGGAAATTGCTCCTGAATTATTGAGCACTTGTGATTATTTTTAATGGATAGGATATTGATTTCTGAATTATACTTCGGAATATACGTCTGCATAGTTATCCTCATTATTGAAAGAAAGTCGAATTAATTTCAGATTTATCCGATACTTATTATTGGAATCTTAATAATGCCAGACGTTTAGAAATAGAAGGCAGAGAGAAAACTGATTCATAAACGTTCTAAAAGCTCTCTTGCATTGAAAACTACACAATAGCCAAGCTTTGGCGCGTTTTTCGACGTATTTAACAAGAAAAGCAGTGAGCGAAGCTCCTCTCATGTTTCTCAACACGACGCACTAAAAAAGAATAAGCCGAAAAGTAGAGCCCCCCCCCCCCCCCGCCAAGTGGCCTCCGAAACGAGAGGAGCCACGAAAAGAGAAGAGCCCACCGAGCGCTTTCAAAAATATGAAATACATCCTCCGCGCAATGAGGCTAAACAGTTTTTCGACGCGACTTATCTCTGCAAACGCTCGCGGCGTGGGCGCGATTTATATTTAAGCAGTTAAAATTGGCGTCGCTGACCCAGTTCGCCTCTCTCTCTCACTCTGTCTCTCTCGCGAGCCGCGGAATTTAATAACCCGAAAGGGCAGAACAGCCCGTAAAAATGCAGATGTCGGTTTTACGGCGGCGAATAAAACCGCGGACGGTCGTGCGCGCGCCGCAAGCCCCGAGCGCGCGCAGCGGATGATTTATGAAGGCTCGGAAGTTCCGCGCGCGTCTCCTCTCGGGTAACGAGGAGCAGCAGCGGCCCCGCGCGCGCACCGTCGAGGTCGGAGTTCGATCGAGCTCTTTCGGCTGGAAGTAACGCGCCGATAACGACTCGCTCGATTTTCCGGGGATATTTTCCGGCTTCGCGATCGAGAGCGGCGTAACAAGTCGCCTTTTCGTCGCGCCGGGGAGTGCATTGTGAGAAGCTGAGTCTTTCGTAAAAGCTGGCTTCGCCAACGACTCTCTTTGTTTTCGATGTGTCGCTTATGCTTGGGAGTTACTGAAGTAACTATTAGTCGGGGGAGACGAAGCTTCCGCGTGAATTTTGGAACTAACGTGTGTGCGACTGGAAGTTATACTGCGGTTCAAAGTTTTTGGAGCAGAATTAATCCATCGGTAAGAGCCGCGAGAAGCTTGCGATGATCTAAAAGCGGATTGATCGCGAACCTCTTGTTGAAGCAAGACCTATAGCACTCATAACCATTGATAGTGATTTAAGAAAAAAGTCTTTCGAACATTAAGAATCGAATTGGTTTTTTTAATTAATAACTCGATGACGAGGCAGTGCGTAAAATGAAAATAGAAATAAAGTTAACTTGTGCATTTATAATTGCACATTGTAATTGTGCAGAATTTAGCAAAGCCCAGTATATCTATATGCATCCATAACCTTTCCCACCAATATCTAAAGCGTGCAGAGTGCTCAAGTATGTACGATTGTCGTACGCACCAACTATAACCCACTATAACGCCATATTAAACAGTCGGTACGCCGGAGCTTAAAATAACTCGATTAAAAGCTCTGGAAGTTCGCTACGCGACACCTCGGCGAAATTCCAGGCGACAGTTCCGCTCCCCGCAACGAAGTTTCAATTTAAATACGAAAATCAGCGAGAGCGAGACTTCCACGATCCCCTTCGGCCGGAAAGAACGAGGCAGGATATTAAATATCCTCGCCCGAGCTCTCGGCCCCCGCGAAGAAAAAGCCCCGAGCGAATTCTCTCCCCCCCCCCCTCTCGGGCCGGCTCTGGCCAACGATTCGCGTATCGCGTTCCGTCGCAAGCCGCAAGGCCGCGAGAGCGCGAGAGGAAGCCTTGACCTTCCCTCCTCCGCTCATTGGCAAGCGGCCCGTCGCGATAAACGTCGTCGCGGAGTCGTCGCTCGCGTCGCCGCGCTGAAAAGCCGCTCGCGTGCCGACGTTCGCGGACTTCCGCGCGGCTCGGCGACTTCTTTTATTTTCTAACCGACGCGGCCGGGAAGACCGTCGCTTTCGGATGAAGAATTCGACGCGATTGCACTTGAATTGTCGGCTCACGAGTCGAGGTGGAATTATGTTTGCTAACAAGGCGCGTGCCCGTGTATAATTGCGCAATTAAATTTGAGGACAAGAGGGAGTGAAATTAACAAACTGCACTTGTGTTTTAAATATTTCAGAATTTTATCAATTCTAATTTTATATTAATTTTAAATGGAAAAAAACTGGAGAAAGATAAAACACGAATTCGATCTTAATATATTAACAAAACAATGGCTTCGTTTACTATCGATACGTAAAAGCAGACTCTCGTTTTAAACTTTTACCTTCGGTTTGCATAATATATATAACTATACACCGATTTACGTCAGGTGGATCGACATAATTAAAGGAGTTAAATCGAGTTGACTAAATAAGGAAAAGTTAGCAAAGTGAAAATCTGTCGCAATGCTAATGCGCCGGACGACTAATTTTATTGTAATTTTAAAGTGCTCGCTGAAAGTGAACCTGGAACTTGGTATATAAATGGAGAAAAGCAGCGAAGGAAATTAAAAAGGGATTTCACTCGTGGAAAGGCGAGCTTCCATGAAAAAGATAAAAAGTTTATTAACAGAAAGAATTTTTTGCACTTTTAACTTTGCGAGATTGAAATCTTGATAGCGCGCTGACATTTATGCGTGTCATAGACTTGTCTGAATCAATAGTTCTCAAAAACTAACAACTGAAACTGTTCTTCTGATTCATGTTCGGCAATTGATTATATCTGCAAAGTTATTAGTAAGAATGTTATAAATTCGTTAAATATTTTCAGAAGACCATTCGTAAGCTTTCTGGAAGTCTAACTTTAAAGCGTATTTTTGGATTTGGACGCTAATCAAGATCTAAATTAAGGTACTTTAAGTAGTTTTTGATTGCCTCTCGCAGTTCAGTGATCGAATTTTCAGCGCTTTCCTCTACGCTACAATAGAAAGCATCGCAAAAAGTAAAAAAAGATTACATTAAACGCTTCTGATCGCTGCTGACTTTTCTTATCGCAGAGCAAGCAAAAATCGAACGATCACGAGCGCCTTAAAATGACAGCCGAAAACAGAAGCGCCCGAGTAAACAAGGCAGAAGCGCCGGCGTAAAAGTGCGCGAACAATAACAACTCGCGCACTTCGCTTACAATACGCTATGCATATTTCATTCGGAAAGGTTTCTCTGCCTTCCTCACTCTCGTTTTCCTCCCGCTTCTCGCGCAGCCTTGAGAACGATCCAAATTTAAATACCCTGAATAATTCATCCCCGCTTTAATTAATGAAGAAAAAACGGAAGAGTCGTCCGGCCCTTCCGCTTTCATTGTTATGAATAAACGCTCCGCGTCGATCGCTCTGCGCCGACTTTTCCCCCCGGATCGGGAGCACGAAAATTTCAATTTAAAAGGCAACTTTCGTTTGTTCGGGCGAACGCTCGGGACAGTCGAGGCTCTTTGAATTGATATTCAATTGACGCCGCGGCTCCGCGGGTATTGTGTATTTTTTCCCACTCAAGATCACGAGCGACGAGCGAAAAAAGCAAGCGTCTTCGTCGCGATAATTTCGATGATAACGCCTTTTCCATCGTCGAAGATACGACCGGCTGAAAATTGTCGCACCTTCCTCAGCCGCTCGCCTGCCGGCAGAAAAATTCCCCCCCGTCCACCTCGTCGCTCGGCCGATTGGCAAAAAAGGTCACTCGGCTCAATTCCGAGGGAGCCTCGCTCGCGAACGCTCGAGCGTCGGCTCTCGCGCGAGTGCGCGGCCGCGCTTTCGAAAATATTTCCCTTAGCCTCGCGTCGCTTCCACATCAATATTGCAGCGCCCGAGCTTTAGCCTGTTTATTCCGCCGAAGCCGTCGCTGTACGGCTAAGAGCGCGCTTCCTCGCTCGGCCGTGCACGCAGCTCCCATTGATTTTATCGAACGATCGCCTCCGCTCGCGCGGGGCAGCTCTTCCCGGCGGCGATTCTCTGCGGAGCGGGAAGGCGAGCGGCGCGGCGTCGAGGATTTATTAATTTACGGATATGCAGGCGCGTGGATGCGCGCCGCGGGAGGGATCGGGCCCGCTTGATGTATAGGCCGCGCTCCCGACGAATGTGCGAAATCTGGCCGCGCGGAGGGAATGTTTCATTTAGCTGCCGACGAATTTTTCTCGCCTCTTTGGGGATTCGAGCAATTTCTGGCTCGTCCGCAGGTGGAGAGCGGAGTAATTGCAATTAGATTAATTGGAAATTGGCGCGGAGGTGACGACGGCATTGTTTTAATTAACGAAATTCCGGTTGTAAATGCGTCGAGGCGCCCGGGTCAATTATTCCGCGCGTCTAATGAACTTGACCGTTACAACGTGCATTTGAAATCGACACTTGGCATGCCTTGCAAGCGGACGTTCGCCGACTGCTAAAATATATGTATGTAATAGTATATAAATTAAAGTCGTTGATTAACAAGATTTGAAAGTATTCGAATTCGATGCTTTTGTAAAGCCATTGTGACGAGACTATTTCTTTCTTCGGCCTTGCTATGTTCTTTCAGATAAATAGCTTTCTAATTCCTTGTTGATGTTTCTGATAGTTGCTTTCGAATATTTCGCCGAGTAACGCGGCGCAGTTTTATCATCAGAGACTTGAATTTAAAGTAGTTTTAAAATTGGAAGATGATACGTTTTCTCATTTATTTATAGAGAGCAGAGCTCGCAATTTATAAGCTACTTTTATTACGAATTTCATGAAACTTCATGTACCAAGCATATCATACTCATCAAAGCCATTTCGAGGTTTATCGCTCAACTAATTTTAGCCGCCTCTTTAAAAGGCCACGTTTTTAATCGTCCCCCCCTCCAACAGCTTTTTGTTATTCCAAATTTTCCACTAATTCTTTTTAATTAAAACTCGAGCTCCAAAACTCATTTCCTCGGGCATTTTTCTCTCCGCGCGCGAGAGCCCTTGAATCCAGCGGGGACGAATAAATGAGGTTTAAATTGGAAAACAGAGTTTCCAAGATCGGTCAAAGTCGGGTGCCTGAAAAATGACGACCAAAGCAGGATACCCATCACGGCGCGAGACTCGGCCTTCGACGAGATCCTCCCCGAGCCGCGTCATTTTTTACTCCCCCAACGGACGGCGACGTCGGCAGAGGCTCGTTATTCCCTCCCCCCCCCCCCCCCGACTGACATCAAGAACCTGCGTATAAACCTTGCTTTTAGTAATTAATACCTCTCGCCCTAGCTCGGACAGCTTTTCGGGCAAGCCCCTAATTAGCCGAGCCCGGAATGTTCCTAAAGACGGCCTATCTTATCCGCGCATCTCCCCCGGACGCGAGGTGGGCTTTCTCATCGATTACCGGCTCGATGGGGGGGTCAAGAAAAATGCGCGCAGGCGTACGGGCGCAATCGCCGAAATTAGCCTCCAGACAACGAACTCCGACCTTGCCTTCCCTCGCAAAAAGCAGCGTCCATCAGCTAATACACCCACGACGTGCGCTCTTTATCAGGCTGCACGCGATTATTGATCGGCCGCGCCGAGTTACGAGGATCGATTCCGCTCCCGGAGGCGAAACTCCGAGCGTCGAAATCTAGACGGACTTTATCAGTCCGCCGCCGCCGCCGCCGCCGCCGCCGCCGCCGTCGCGGCAAATGTTTGCGCCGATATCTCGCTGACGCCTGCCGCGTAGTCGCGCCGCTGCGAGCGACTGGATCGGGAGGGAGAAAAAAGGCCAGGTGAGCTCCGACCGGCAGTTACGAGGCTGGCGAGGCTCGCGGCTGGGAGCGGCGACTTTCCGTCTCTTTCCCTGGATTGGAGAGCGGCAGGATGCACTTCTTCGAGGCGATTAAAAAGTAAGTGGACCCGCTCGCGCTCCCCGTCTGTTTGCCGAGGCGTCCGAACGACCTCGGAGTGGCGGGTGTTTTGCTCCAAACCGCATCGCAGAGCGTTTGTATTTACATGCGCCGCGGCTCTTCGGCTTTGAAACTAACGCTTGCGCGCGCGCGCGCGCGTCTGTGCCGCTTCTGGCTCGGGAATCCAGCGTTTCGAGGGAAGATAACGCGGAGAAGCTGCTTCCTGCGCAGGTGCGTCGAGCGAATTTATTACCCGATCGGGTGGCGCCGCGGCAGGAAGCAGGTCCAAAGGTAGCTCGGCGGCTCCGCCGAGAGCAAAAAGTGCGAGTGGCATTATTATGAAAGCGTTAAATTTATTGGGAGCGCCTGCCGCTGTCGCCAGATTGCGGCGCGCGAAAGATAAGGGGCCTTGTGTGCTTAAAGCTTCACTATCGTCGTAAATCGCTCCCGCGCGAAATTCCACGGTATCTGGAGTAAGGCTGCGCGCGCGCGCGCGCGGCTTTTCTAGCTCGCTTCTTTTTCGAAAGTGGCCTGCGCGAAATCGGTCCCCCGAGCGGAGATAGGCGACCTTCATCTTGAATGCAGTGTATAAGCCAGCGCCGAGCCTTCTCTCCCAGGCGGAGCCTTTCTCTTTTCATTTCGCTCGATAAACGCTCGAGTTCGAAGCTGCGGTTGGAAACAATATGCGGGGATAAAGATGAAAATGCGCAGGTAATAAAGGAAAGAGATATTGATGGAGCATGCTTTGGGAACGGTCGAATGCGAATAATGGAACTCTTTTCGTAAAATGAAAGACGATACCGTGCGGTGCCTGTTTAGAAAGTTTTCGCGGCCAGAGTGTAGTAAATTGAATAGTAAATTTCGGATATATTATTGCACTAAAATTTAAGAGTATTATATTTTCAAAATAATATGAGTGCCGTTGACAGTCGAGCTGTAAAATTTTCATTTATGATTTCTAAGCGAAATAGCTTGTGCAAGCAGAACGTAAATAATGAAAGAATAAAATGTTTGTTCTTATGTAGCGTTATATTATACGTATCTTATCAATTGTTAATTCGACGCTGGAAATTACGCGCGAAGAAATTTAATGTATTCGTTAGCTCAGGAAACATCAATTTGAATTAAGAAATGAGAAGTTATGGATTTATTAAACCAAAGTTTTCAAAGGCTCTATAATAAATAATGCGGAGAGCTTTTGTAAATCTTGATGGATGAAATTTTTAGATAATTAATTAGTTTCTAAAATTATCATCTACATAATTATGTTTAAGAAGCTTTATCCAAGAATTACTTAGCTTGTAAATTTTAAGAGCTAGTCTACGCAAGTTGAAAGAAAATTTTCGTACTAATTTAACGATTGTACGGTAAAAGTAAAATATCAATTATTTAGCCAGTAAAAATTTCTCAACAAGCCAATCCATGAAAAATTTAAAAATGAACAGGCCAGCTTTTAACGACGGCAACTCGCGGAATATGTAATTTTTTCTAAAAAAGCTAAAAAACTCGTTTATAAAAGGGACTTTATCCTCCTGAATATCGTGACCGAAGGATATTCCAAAGCAAAAGCGCATAAATATTGAAAAGATAAGCCACCCGATACAGTCGCTTTATTTAAAACAATGCTAATCCAGAATCGGAATAGCGCAAAGTGCCGTGTCCCATTGCAGTTTACCAGTCGATCCGCGCCAAATCGGGCTAAGCGAAACGACGGGCAGGTCCGAAGTTCGACTGACCCCCGCGGCTCCTCCCACCCAAGATCACAGCCCGCCGACGCGACTCGCGGGCCCTCCGCCTCCGCGCGCGGCAGATGCAAATGATCCGCTGTCGTCATTATGTAGGCGCACACGCGACGACTCGTCGCTCGCTCGCACGCTCTCCCGGCTAATTAACCGCGCAGCCGCGCGCGCGCGCAGAGAGAGAGAGAGAGAGAGAGAGAGAGATCAATCGGGCGCTGGCTCCCCGCTCCTCAGTCTCTGCTCGGCGAGCGCTGCGAGAGCGCGCCAAAATTAATAATACAAAAGGGCGCCCTCCCCGCGCGCGCCTCGCTGCGTTTTTCCCCCCCGGGAATCCGTACGCCGGATAAGAGCGGGTCGGCTCCTTTCATCCGCGCGCGATCCTTTCATCCTTTCGCCTCGCGAGTGCAAGTTTCCGCTGACGTGTTCGAGGGAGGGAAAAGGGAACACGAGCGGGGAGATCGTCGGCTGAAGTGGCGAAGTAATTGCCTCCCGCCGCGAGAGCTGTTGCGCGACTCCGTCAGCGGGCATTCCAGGATTAAGGGTCGAACAACAGCGTCGCGGCCGAGCGGTCGATCAATAAAATAAAATCAATTACGCGCCTGCCTCCTCTTATTAGCCCACTTGACGCGCGCGGCTCTCGACGCTGGACTCCGCCTCGGGAAAATTAATGTAGAATCTCCGCCGACGCGTCGATAAGCCCGAAAAGACCGATACCGAGCCGAACGGTCAAATTGATAAGGCTCGAAAATAATCGATTCGTTAATGAGTCACGCGGAGCTCTCGAACTTTGCCGTGCTCGGTGTAATACAGTCGAACGACGAGCGTGCCGAGCCACCTGCAGCGGCCTCGTCAAAAGTGCACACGATGAATCGGCAGTGCGTCCATCGATCTCGACGATCGCAATCGAACGACCGGCAGCTCCGGAAGATCAAGACTTCGTGGGCGTAGTCGCGGAGAGTCGAGAGAGAGAGAGAGAGAGGAAGCAGCGAGGAGAGGGGAAGCGAGCCCTCCGGAGCGCAATTGCAGCTTTCAATTGATAGCTTCGTTAGTAAGTAGCCGCACACGTCAATTTTTCTCCTCGCGAAAATTGTTCCATTTCAATCCGGCCGCGACGCTCGATTTACAAGCCCGTCGCCGGAGCTCCTTCTCCCCCGTCGCGAATTAAAAACGGACGATCGGACGCTTTGTGCCGCCGCCTCGGCGGAGCTTTTGCCTTTTGACCGGCCGGACAATTGCTTTCGCGACGTCATCGTTCTACTTTCGCCGCGAGAGCCATTTTTCACGTCGAGCTTTTTCGACGAGAGAAACGAGCGGAGAGAGAGCTGCTGTATGGATTTTATTTCTGCCAGGTTTTTCGCGAGGCGCCTCGTTTTCCTCCCTCCGTTTCAGGGGTTCCAAAGAGATTGCTGCTCTCCGGCGATGAGAGAGAGAAAAAACTAGGTTTTTCCGTCGCGGCGCCGAGATTAAATTCCGCGAAACATTGATTCCTTCGCCGTGGCGTCGAGCCGCTGACGGATTGTCGGTCTTCATTCCGAGCTTGCTTTTTACAAGCCCGCCTCTGCAAAGCTCGACAGACTCGGGGTCGCTTTGAAAGCTCGCCGCCACCGAGTGAAATTTCTATGTAGTCCAGCTCATCGAATCAATACGTACTCCGAGCCTTTCACCGAAATTCACCGGCAAGCATGAATGGCGAAGCCCTCCGCGAGCTCGCCTCGCTGCGATCGAAGCGGTCTTTGAAACGAGCCGTGATGCCGGGCAAAAATACACCGGCGCAAAAATATTCCCCCGCAGAAATAGACGGGGAGGGGAGGGAAAGAAGGGCGAGAGGTGGCTGTGTGTTTTTTCTCCGCGAGGCGGCTGTGCACTCGTCGATAATCCGCACGTGCAGGCCGACGCATCGCGTCGCAGCTAACGGAGGATCGCTGTCGGGGGGGTTTTCGCGCTCGGCGATTATTTTTACCCGGACGCGGGTCGCTTCCGCTGGCGGCTCGATGGATTTTATTGGCTTTTCGTTTTCGAGATCCGCGAGCGAGATTCGACGGGAGACGGGAGTCGAGGGGCGAAGGCGGAGTTTTTTCTTTTTTTAATTTGACGAGCTTTGGCTTCTCGGCGGGCTTGGGGAGGAAATGATTGTGGCTGGCTTTGTAAATAAGGCATTTTCAGAGAGTCAAAGATGATTGTGGTTTTTCTCGAAAACATGCAGCTAATTGCCGTCGCGTGTGGCTGATTGTCCCTGCGATAGATCGCGCACAATTACCGCGAGAAAAGTGCAGCTTTATATACCAATTCGCAGTTAATGCGGAGACTTTTTTCAAATGAACTGCTTCAAATTCTTTTCTTACAATTAGAGCATTAGAAATATTCTTTATACGGTATGAGTGAAATCTCTGGTAGAAATTGAAAACATTTTTAGAGCATTTTTCGACCATCCTCAAAAAATGGCCAAAAAGCTCTCCTTAACGGGCCAATAAATGCTAAAATTTAACCTCAAAGCGTGCGATCTCCACTCGGGACGTATCGCCATTTATTTCGTCATTCGTTTCGTTTGCACATTAAAAACGAAAGCGCCTTTTGACGTAATAGCGTTCTTATCCACAGCGGAGTTTATATACTATAGCATAAATTTGATAAACCGCTCCCAGATATTACCTCGCTTTCATTTTATTGACCGATAATGGCTATTTATTTCACCTACAGTGCGTAACGAGAGCGCTCGCGCCGCTGGACGCCGTCCAACGTTTCGGCACATATTTTAGATCTTTAACGCCGGCGGCGGCGTCGTCGAAGCCGCGGGGCAGTTACTTTTTAAGCGAAGGTTAATTAGCCCCATCCTTCCCTCTGATATGGATTTGACGTGAAATTTTTTTTTTCTTGCTTTAACGAGAACTTTGAGGGCGCCGGGTTTTCGCGCGCTCCTATAAAGTGAAACGAGTCTCTTTAAAAAGATAAGGTAATGGCAACGCTGTAATAATACATTCAGTAAATTCAAGCTTCTCGCTGCGTTCTTTTATTTTTTATGCGCTCAACTTCTCCTGACTTTGACCCTTTAGCAATTCGATCGAAATATGCTAATTTCTGCTGTACTAAAAAGTTTCTATGTAAATTTCGAACGCGGCACGAATGGATTATTATGTAAAATATGTTGCAGGAAATGTTACAGCTTTAATGCGTGCTTTCTTTGTAATATTTTAACAGGAATTAAGTTTATTGTCGATTGTCGGCCGGCCGACGTAAAAATCGTTAAACGAAAGCGTTTAAAAATATGGTCTCTGCGAATTTTTACGGAAATAGTATTTTAAGTAGATTTCAAAGTAATTTTTAGTAGATTTAAAAAGAAAAAAAAACAATTTCCGTGCTTTATAACGAAACGTTAATTGCATGCCGAAGTTTGAATTTTACGAAGCTGCCACCGATCTAAACTTACCTAATAATTTACCGAGAGGGCGGCATCTTTCACGCTGCAGCAAGATGAACAACAATTAAATTAGACCGAACGAACGCCTGTAAACGAAGCGGAGCTCTTGGAAAGGCGATATCGCAGCTCGGTTCGCAGCTCGCGATCTGATTTGCGCTGCACTTGCGACCTTTATCCATGTAGGAACTAATCTGCTCGAAGTGAAATTCTCCCCGGCACGCGTCGCTCCACAAAGGCTAATAAGCAAAGGAGAAAGGCTCCGCGAAAATTGACTCGGGGACCGATCAAGGGACGAAAGTCTCTCGCGCGTGGCGGCGAATAAAGGGGGAAAGAGGCGGCCTCGCTTATACAAATACCTGGGGCGTTTTTGCGCGGTGCGTCGCCGTTTTCTTTTTCAGCCGGATCGAGGCTGGCAAGGCTCTCTCTCTCTCTCTCTCTCTCTCATTGCCGCCCCGCAGCATCTCTCTCCCTTTACGTAAAGCAATTGTTGTCTAAACAGGGAATTAATAGCGCGGGGAGGTAACTCGGTTAGAGGCTTCGCTCATCGACAAAGGCGGCTAGCGGGCCTTTATGAGCGGAGCGTAATACAGAGTTCAGGGTTGAATAATAATGCGCCGCGCTCGTGACTGCGCCAATTTTTTTACCAGCTGACAAGATGAGCTTTTCCATTCGGCTGACGTTTTCCGAGCTCGCCGGGGAAGAGGCGGCGAAAGCGAGCTTCGCTTACGAATTAACAGCATCTTATTTCTCCCCCTCGCAAGCTGCAGCTTATAATGACGATTTAACTGTGCTATCAGCTGCTATCGAGACTCGACGCTCGAACTTCCAGCGGCTTGTCATTTTTGCTGCCGCTTTAAAAAGTTTTTCGTTTCATAGCTAAAAAGTTTTCTCGAAAGAAACTAACAGGTGCTTTCCTAAAAAAGTGCGACAAAGAGCATCGATTGACTTGAATATCCCGATCCCGCTGACTTTTTAAACGAGCGACCCTTTGCAGATGGTTTGTGGCAGTGATGCCCTCGTCGGAGGAGGAAAGCCTGTGGCTCGTGGGCAGCGAGGCCGGGGCTCTGTCCTCGAGCGGAGGCGGCGCCCAGCAGCAGCACCATCACCATCGTCCGAACGAGCAGCAGCGCGGCCTGGCCGGCGTTAGGCCCCACCACCACCACCACCACCACCTCTACACGGAGGAGATGCAGAGCCCCTCGGCCGGAGGCGTCCAGGCGGCCGCCGACCCCGCGGCCGGCAGCCCCGCCAACGGCAACCCCAACGGGCACCGGCAGGCCCCCGGCGGCGCGACCCCCAACCCCCCGGACTCCGCCGAGCACGACCTCATCGACAGCTCCAGCGACGCCACGCTGCTCGCCCAGTTCCACGAGGACGCCATTAAGCAGGTGAGCGAGCGGCGCGGCTCTCTTCCCCGTGCATCGTAAATATCGACTCGCTCTCGTGTCGGCTAAGAATATTTAATCATTTACGTTTCGCACGCGGCGCGTCATTCACGACAGGCGGCCGATTTATAAATAGTGCTGGAGTATCTTTCTTACGTATGCGGCAGACGTGCGAGTGAGTTGGGGAGGTCGCGTGATATGGTCACCTTGCGGACGGGCGGCGACTTCTTGAAATGCGCGACGCCGTCGCGGAAACGAAGAGGACGTTCATTATTTACTTCCCTTTCGGCTTGGCTGACAATTTTTTTTTCTTTCGAGTCCGATAAGACATTTCGGCTCCGAGCGTTTTCAAGCAAAGTTCTAATGTGGAATAATGAGCATTTCAGAAAGTTAGACTTTCTTGCGCCAACAAGCTTTTTCATGAATTATTCAATCATTAGCGTTTGCGGTATTTTGAAAAGTTCCAACAACTTGCTTCTGCTAAAAAGCCGTGCCATTAATTCAAATTAAAAACTTTTAATCGGATTAGTCTTCGTAGTTTAGCAACTGTGAAGGCAGACTCTTCTGCTTTAATTGGCCAAAATCCCTTATACTTTAGACATTAAAATGCTCTAGAATTTGAACGCGCGCTTATATACATACACCGAGAAAAGAAATATAGTAAAAATTACAAATAATCTTGTAAAAATTACCATACTGTCTAGTAAAGCCACCA